>QYTT01085396.1:13956-29003 GCA_006980735.1 Dasypogon diadema | reverse complement strand
GATATTTTCTCTGAAAAGCTTCTCAGTGCCGAATTTGATTAATATCTAAACTCGTGCCCTTTCCTTGTGTCCCTTGATGAAGTACTGATAAAAAAGCTCCCGTTGGAATAGTTATCAGCGCAGCGCATGTCCTCCAAACTGATAAAGTCTGATACTGACTGCGATTGTTCTCAGTCTGAGTAGGTATGTCTTGAGTAGCGGTACGGTTTCCTCCAGAAGTTCTAGTGCGAATTCCTGGCTATATCCCTGGTGGCAATCTGGTTGATGGAAATTAATGATACTATCTCGGTATACCACAGATTTATTACTTGCTCAGATACCGTTGGAAGCGTAAGTGTGTCCTCCAAATTGTACAGTCTACGGCCCATAAAATCCTAGGGGCATCATGGATAGCAGAACATATGGGCGCTAAGGTGTAGGCGCGAGGATTTCTTCTCCGTTTACTACTATGACTATCGCGAGTGATACCGTCTGAGTTGACCGGAAAGAGTAGTGTCGATTGATTGCTTTGCATGCTTGGGCTGATTTGCTTGTGCAGTCATGCGAGTGCTTTACGCGTGTATGGGGTGCACTTAACCCCCTTAATTGTTCATTAAAGCCGTTTTATGAATTGCTACCGTGCTGTGTAGTGTTTTGGGTGAAGTGCGCTCTTTCTCGAGCCAATTAAAAAGTTCATTAAATTTTGGGAGGCTTATACGAAATGTCAAGCAGAGTGGTGGACTGAAATTAGCTAAAATTAGAAGTTATTGCAGATGCCGTTCAGGGGGCGGCTCGGCTTGCTTTCCCGAAATGTGCTAGAAAATCCGTTCATTCAAGTGAATGCCGTTAATTAATTTGCCAGAGCTGGAGGATATTTTGAGC
Organism: Dasypogon diadema; assembly: GCA_006980735.1. Lineage (NCBI taxonomy): Eukaryota > Metazoa > Arthropoda > Insecta > Diptera > Asilidae > Dasypogon > Dasypogon diadema. The sequence goes on along the minus strand of QYTT01085396.1, from coordinate 28,142 downwards.
CAAATTGGATTATCAACTCCGCAATTCGCACAGGTGAGATGCATGTTCATTAAGGAAGACTTCTCGAGTTAACAAAGCAAATCATCTTCTTTGGAAATCCTTCGCTTGTTGCCTGAAAGTCAGGATCCAATCAATATTTCTGCTTTTATGATATGTTCCATTCCAAATATACACCTTATGGAGGCCTGATTACATAGGGGTGCGTGGGGTTGTAGCCCCAGCTACGTACATGCTACACATTCAAATTTAAGCATCTAGAAAGCCCAACATCTCGTAGGTAATTTCGCAAGATATTTCTTGCTAAGAGGTCCTGATTGAAATTTATGGAAAGCTGTCTGCAAAAGTGTCATTGTCAAGTGGGTTGCTCGTTCTAATGATGGTGGATCATTTCAGATGGACAGGTATTTTATTAGTAGCTTTGCGCAAGTTTCGCACTTTAATTACAGGGAAGTTGTAATGAGGAATAAATGGTCTGACAATGGATTTTGATTGGGTTACCCTTTGGCCTCATTATTACGGGACAGCTGCAAAAACAATTGAAATAGGTTAAAATATTGCCGTACGTGTGTTACTCTGCTAAAAATAAGCTTTCGTCATGAAATGTTACTAATTTTATGGCAGAATATAGTTCAGAATATAAACATTGTCATTAGGAGACTATGGATGTTCCTTTCTTCTTTTGATGTCAGTTCTTCCCGGCAGACAATATCCTTAAATTGTGCAAACTGCAGAAATTCGAGTTCCTTTTCATATTCGTATTTGGCACAAAATGCACATGGGGTTAAAAATAATGGAATAAAACAAAATGTAAATAGAAAACTTAAATTAGGAGAGAAATAACAAACCAAAGAGAGAAAATGTCATGAAGCAAAAGTAAAGTAAAGAGTTCAATTAATAATAAATTTAATTCTTATAAAATACAAAGATGGTTTTTAGGTGATTTGCGAAAGAGTCTGTCAGAGCCTGTCCGTTGAATCCCAGCTGGCAAGCAGTTCCACTTGCGGATGGCCTAGACAAAATATGAACGCAGGATGTGAATCTTTTCGTACAAGTACATTGGACGTTGCTTTGATATTACTCTGTGCAAGAATATGAGCTCACGATATTTGAGATATGTGTCCAGAGAGATACCAAATAAAGATGTAAAATATTGGGATACATGTGCATTGCGTTGCGAGGAAGTTTATATACGCACACAGCGGATTATATGGTTAGATGTGACATTAAGCTTTCTCTTGAATTGTGGAGCTATCAGATTTCTATGAAGGTCGACTAAAAGGCCAGTTCAGCTTATCCATAGTTGCCTCAGTCCACCATATATTTTACCCATAATTGCAGAAATATGATCACAGCAAGTATATTTGGAATTCGAATTGATGCCTAAATTTTTGACAGAGTGGACATAATCCAAGATAGTGCTATCTAATAAGGATAATAAGGCGATAAGGAAGAAACACAATATTACATATTACATATATTTATTCTGAAAGTTGGGAACGCTATACTTGGATTTATTTTCGTGAAAGTATACCCACCAGGGAAGCCTTTAAAATGACACAATAGAAAGTCAAAATAAATACGATGTTTTGAAAGAGCATGACAAATTAAGAAAACTCCATGGACTTTATTCGAATAGTGTCTCTAGATGCATAAAATAGAAACTAACTTCTTCTATCACTACGAAATTTATATATATTGATGTATTAAGTTTTCCTAAATTATTTGTATTTGGATTAACTACGGTTTTAGTCTGAAATCTGCCCGTACCTACACAATTTTTACCGCTTTCGTGGTAGACAATTGCATTTAATCCTTTTTGCTTTATATTTTAATTGTTTGAACTTTTATGAAACGGTCTCTGACGGGAAAACTGAAAGTCTTAAAGGAAATAAAAATGGAAATTTGCCAAATATCAGGCAAATGCCAAATTTTAATATGAAAAGTTTATGGTTGATATTTTTCAAAACTACTTTCGACTTTAGTCAAAATGGGATTCTAATGAAAAAATATCCTTGTCGAAGAAGTCTTGGTTATTAGAAGCGAACAATTCTTTGAAAGCCTAAATTACATACTTTCTGTCCCGGAATATTTCCAGACGCAAGAAAGGTTTTAAACTTTTGAAAAGGTGTACAGCTGTTGGAGGATACCTGGGGAATAGAAAGGGCGACGGGGGATTCCAGAAACCTAACTCTGAAAGTTTCTGTACACTAATTTGTGAAGTGTGGAGTCTTGCATTATCATGAAGGAGAAGGGGTCGATATCGATTGACTAATACAGGTTGTTTTCACCGAGTTTTTGGTACATAAGAAATATTTCGAAACAGTAACGATGAACTTTTTCTGCGTGCAGTGAACGCACAGGGACACGTTTTAAGGTTTAGTTTTTGTTGAGCCAATTTCCGCTTCGTTAGGTCGTCAGCGTATGCCTTAACCCGCTCCGTTTCTAAAGAGACTAATGTTGGTAACCAGCAGCCACAGTTTTGGTGAGAGTACATTTCCTTGCAGAGCGTCTCTGGAAATCCATTTCGTTGACGCTTTTTGACCAATACTGCCTTCCTTCATCATCCGCTTATTTAGTGTCGTCGATTCAGTTGCATAAAACCTCTTCAACCTTTGGGGTCCTCAGAAGAGGTGCACGAATGGTCTCTGTTGAGACATATCTAAAAGTTTGGTCGATGTCAAGAAAGGCAGGCGCCCAAGGAATGTGCCTTAGTTACAAGAGCTTTTTCTATGGTCCCCACTGCGTCATGCATCTGACTGATCTGATGTAGGAATGCTGTGCTTTAGAAACATTTTTCCTCCTAAACCTTTTATCAAGTGCCGCGTCAAGAATTCTTTCAAACGTTCCCAACAAAAATGATGTAAGGCTTATGTATCTAAAGTCCCTTGCAGTTACATAGAGGTATTTTCCTGTCTTGAGAATAAACCTGTGTCACAGAAAATCATATAGGGGCATCATCTCATCAGTATTCCGTGACTTATATGGTGTGAATGATTGAATGGCTCATTTCATCCTTTCCTTCGAAACTATACTCTGCATGACATCCACATCCGGTGTGTCAGAGTGCCCTGTCCTCCTGCACCGGACAGGAGTTTTTGAATACCGTGACGCTGCGATTATTTCATTTATTTTCCACCCTTGTACATCAGTTCTTTCTCATTGGGTTTCTATACTGCTCCTACTGGCTTGACAACTGGTGTGCAACAAACAGTTTTACGGGGAAGCCACTTTAGAGGATCCACCTACGCCTGATTGACGCAACCCCAACCCACTCTTCAGTTGATCTGCAATTGAGATCTTTGAAATGTCTTCAGAGGTAGGGGAAGCTGTAGTAGCAGGTTTTCCAGAATATGTTACAATTACGTCACAAGTAGCAATAGGATCTCCGCTTTTTGCCTTCCTCGCGACATTATCCTCCTCGTCCTTGCCAGGACTAAAATTTCATCTAGCCTAACCAGATCTGTTCACATGATCATCGCCGAGTTTTTTTTATACGAAACTCTCTTCCATATGAACTTAAAAGGGGCAGCAGCGGTGGCAAGTTTCGTTAGGGTTTATTTAATTTTTTAAGGATAATTAGTTTTCCTTCCATTTAAATATATTTTAGTAGTCTTAGTATTTGTACAGTAGTTTTCTCACTTTAATTTTTATTTCTTTACTTTTTCTCTTTTAGTATTTGCATCGTATTTTTCCCTTTTTGATTTTATCTGCCTTTCCTTTCTTTCTTTATCATTGTTTACATTATTTATCTTTTTATTTCACTACCTTTTTGTACTCTCCTGTCACTTTTCGTTTATCTTTTGCATTCCCCATTTCGTAATCAGTTTTGCGTATGATTAGAAGTGCGAAATCGTGGCACTTAGGTTAAAAATACCCAGCCTTCCCGGAACTTGTTTGCATAAACTTAATTCAGTCTATTTAACACGTTAAGCGCGGCGTCGGTCCCTAAGGACCGGCATTTTAACACGCAATTATCTCACGAAAGCATTTATGCTAATTGCTGCACTCAACGTGTTAAGAGCGAATTAGTAAAAGTTCAATTTCAGTCTAATTTCACTACTACTAGTGGCATGTTGATTTCGTTACTATATAATAAACAAAATTGACAAAGGGTGTTGCAGATTTTCGAATAATACCTTTTTAATCTAAATCCACCGATGCTGGTGGCCGAGCAAGCTGAAGGCCTGAGGCGCACTGGGTACCAGTGGTTGAGGTAATTCTAGTGACGAGAATTGTATTTGCGAAGGAACGGGGATGTTGCACAGTAATTTCACACCAAAAATTGTGGCTCACTTGCGACATTTGTCAGGTTAAATTTCCCAATCTCCATTTCCCTAAAATTCTCTTCCGCATAATCTCTGCTATATGCATTATAGGATTTAGGCAATACCTTAAAAAATTATTAGAACTGTATTGTATTATTTTTCAAATACAACATGACATGCTTTTGTTAGGTTTTAAGAGCAATGATTTTTTTTTTAAATACCTATTTACTCCATCTATAAATTATCCCTGGGGAATATTGTTCCGAGGGTTTTATTCGCTTATTTCCCTTTTGTTTATTAAGTGTCAACAAACTGGTGTTAAGCAGAAAGCTATGCGCGAGTTTTCACCACAACTAGGAACTAGGACTGATTAATGACTCCTTCGTTCACCTGTAGTATTAAAACATTTCTGAGCACTCGAGTGTAATGAAATTTATGAGTTGGAAAACTGTGTAAAATTAACACTTAAACATCTTCAGGGATGTTTGTTGTTTAGCTCCGAAAAGTTAATCGCAAACACAGACAATTGTTATTCAAAATTATGGAGTCCTCCAGGGGGAACTAAGACTTCCTGCATAGTCAGTCTTCCGCAATTTCTTTTGGGAATAACGTGAATAATAAAAAATTTTAATTACAAAAACTCTGGAGAGTTCTGCACTTTTGTTCCGGTTCAAACATTCTTGTTGGTCTTCCCGGAAATTTCTTTTTTTTAATTCTTTTCGGTATAAATTATATCATGGCCGTTCTGGGAATGGAGTGTTTCATGACTTTTTTTAGCTTAATTCCTACGCTTGCTTCATAGATATTTTAATTTTTGTTGAAAGGGTTGTGTAGCGAAGAATTTCTTTTATTGCCAGTAGGTACCTTAGAAAGGGTCTATAATTTGGCAGTTGTTTTCCTTGTAAACCATTTGGAAATTAATAAAGTTATAATTATTACGTAAGGATCCAAACATTTAATTTAAGGACATATTATAGAGGGCTCAAGACCTAATTCAAAAAAAGCTCTTTGATGATAACAATACCCACCTCATTTCTAAAATCTATTTTTATAAATTTTGTTCTCTACAATTTCATATTTAAGACCAGGTTTGTCTATAGTTTTCATTTTCTTTGATGTCCATGCGTGAGAATAAGCCCTTCTTGAGGTTTGACATTAATTTAATTAAATTATGTTAATTGGCTTGAAGGATCAAAGTACAATTCGCAAAGTTTTTAGTTTCTATTCGAACCCGTAATATGAGAATTATCATGGAAAATTATCTGATTTCTATCCTCAAATTAATTGAATTTAATTTTCCTTGCTATGTGGTGGCACAAACCTCAAAATTGTTAATATCGGTTGAGGTGGTTGTGGCATGTTTCGCTCACCCTATCCTAACAGACAGACCACAGCAAAGAAGATGCTGGAATCATTGTAGTTGGCGCAAAACATATGGATATGCGAGAATAGCACCAACATTTATCTACACGTTCTTTTATGAAATTATCATCCAGATGAGATTCCTGTGATGCTGTGAGGTTGTTGTGAATTTCCATCGGTATGCATGAAATCAGATTACTTCGGGTGAAAAGATGTCTCCAATTAAATTTCGCCTGTCTCTATAAACTTCGGATGAAAGGAGTTTTCAGTGCGACGAAACGATTTAAATCGGCATGAGTCGCTCATAACAGGGAATTTTCAATTGATTTTCTTCCTGTGATTTTCTTTATATGCAAATCCTGAAAATGTTGGATAAGAGGTTTATAAAAAGGAATAAAAAATCCGATGTGTGTTTCTTCAAGTGAAATCTAAATGAAATTGATTATTAAAGCAGAATACACTTCCATTCGTGGTAATATTTTTTCAGTTGTTCAAGTTTATCGAATAGATTTCCCCAAGCCAGAAAAACATACATATAACAATACAAGAATTGCACTTGAAAAGAATTAACAATATTTTCGCTTTGAGATCACTAAAATTTGAGTTCGATCAACATTCGAGTTCGATAAAATTTGAGTCCGAACAAAATTTGAAACCTCACAATAAATTCGCTCTGTTTTGAGTCCGCTCAAGTTTAAACGTAGAGAGTATGAGCGGACTCAAACCATAAGCGGAATCATTTCTCACCGGTCTCAAAACTAGAGAGTAGAGACCACTCTTGATATCAGTGGATCATTGAGTTGATACCAAATTTGAGTTTCTTGCAGCCCTGATCACATTGATTGGTTAATTTTTAGCTTCTAGTGGGTCAGGCTTACAAGAGTATAAAAGTCTTAAAAATGAGATGAATGAGAGAATTTGGGAGCCCCTGCTTTGAGGGTTCTTTGAAAAAGAAAGAATGATAAAGTGAAATCTTTGCATATTTCAACAATGCACACTACATAAAATTCAACAGACTGGGGCATAACTTATCGCCTTAGAAAAAAATATTTAAAATAAATATAATATAGATTTTACTGATGATAGTAAGATAAAATAGAAGAGGAATCTTTTGCAATGATAACAAGTTAAATTTTTGCTGAAGATCTGAGAACTCCTAATAACACCAAAAACAAAGAAATATTTCTCAAAAGCAAATGCATTGCACACTGTGGTAGGGCGGTAATAGAATCGGTTGTAGATAACCAATGCTATCAGTAAATATCTAACTAAATATCTGAAAGAATCAAGAATTTCATATTATTTCCAATCCTTAGAATTGAACATTTCAAAATAAATTTTTTCGCTGCTATTTCCAAAGGTATTCTCTTGAATTCAGAAGCTATCTACTTTATATTGACAGACAAGAAAGAAATTCTTTGAAGTTTCTTAAAGTCGGCCAATTATATTTCCCTAGAATTCCATAGTAATTCGACAGAAAAGGAGCAATACTGATGACGACATGACCGGCCCTAATGAAAATTTATTCGTTCCCACCACAAGAACTGTAAATATCTTTGAGATTACTTTTGGCTTCGTGATTTCGTTTTGAACGTGTATTTACATTACCCGGATCCTCAGACAGGGCTTTAATTAAATTGGGATCACTAGATATCAGCGTTCCATTTTTATTGCGTTTAGGAAATGTCCCAGTAGAACCCCTAAGTACTTCAGAAAGCCATTAATTGATCATAGATAAAAAAGGGGAGTTTTAATAATAAAACAGCATACCTTTGGCGTTAAGGTGTGTTGTCGACACCTCATGTCGAAAAATCAATAAATCCAAGCGTCACATTGCTTGGGCAAATTCAGTCACGTATTGAAAGTATGTTCTAAGAAGTCAACTTGGGAATAATTGTGCTATTTAAGATACTTTCCCGGAGGAAATGGCACATTCTATTTTTAATGGAAGCTTTTATGAATTTGAAGTGCAGAAGAAGGATAATATGATAGGCAAGATGATTCCACTTTATCCTCTGAAAGCTCGTTTCTCGATGTTTTGAAAATTAGGAACAGGGATTTTCCGATAACTCAAAGTATCTCTCATATGTCCTGATATGTCGCAACACTGGGAAAGAAAATATTTATCTCAAACGTCTTTTTGTATTGCTTTCTGAGAGACGGCCATCAACCTAACCAAACAGTTTTAAGTATTGGCAAATTTGAGGGCCCCTTATGTTACTTGAGTTTTGTGTTTAAATAAAACTTTGTTTGTGGATTCGAGGATTTATGAAATTTTAAGTAAAAAGTGAACTTTTGTGGTCTCGATTATCTAACTCTAACATATGGTCAGGGGTTTTTTCCACAGCTCTGCAGGCTCAAAAGGTGGAATTTCTATATTTAAAGCAAGTCTTTAACAAAAATAACCCAGCTAGCTTCGCAACAGCTAAGAAAATCAATTGTACATCGGTTTTTCCCGAGAAAAATTCATAATTGTTTGGATGATGATATTTGTTTAGTCCAGTAAATTAAAGTTATAGCCAAATTTTAAGTTGTGACTTTTTTTGGCTGCACATACGCGAAATATGATAAAATCTTAAGAAGTGGACATTCTGTACTTAACATTTTACACGAATTTTGATTATACCTATCTTTGCCATTATCATTTATTCAATATTACCCACGCCAATGGCGCAGTTGGCTGAGGCGCACGTCTGCAGATTTTCTCCTCTGAGGACGCGGATTCGATGATTCCTGCAAAGAGCACCATGACTTATCTGAATTCCAGCGATTGAGCCAATTCTACTGACCAGAATTGTATTTGCGAAGCTACTGGGATATTACACCTTAAAATTTCATGCTAAGGAATTTTGGCTTACTTGCAACATTTGTTAAGTTAAAATTCCTAATCTCCCTAAAATTTCCTCAAAATACTTTGGAGTCTTAGGATGCTTAGACTCCTGAAAAGATGACAACAGCCGTTGCCTACTTATCGGCTGGAGGCGAATTGTTGCTGACGTTACGGACCTCAGTGAGGATGTCAGGATACAAATTTCCGAACAAGGTGAAGTACTTAGTGGTATCAGCTGTGATTTCTCTAGTGCAAAATTGGGCCTCAAGCTAATGAAACCATAGGTTTCTTGCAGAATGGTGGAATACGCATTGCTACCTCAACGATGGTGTGTGCCGGTTCCTGTACCGGGGACCCCTGCTCTTCCGCAGTCATCCTCTGTGTACCTTATCACTGGTGGGGAATAACACAATTGGTATGTAGCTGCATGCTACGCTAGGAAGGCACCTTATCACTGGTGGGTTGGAGGGAATCTTTCCTGTGTTCTGTCTCGGGATAATCAATTTGGTGTTTGGAGGAACACTTTGACTCGAAATCAGAACTCTTTAAATTTATTGAGAATATTACAAGGACTTATACGCTACACAAAAATTCTAAGTACGAATTATAAGCTAAATGAAAAAAAAGGTTTTTCATATGTGGAAAAAAGTGTTGCCACAAATCCAAAAATATGAAGTGCCACTCAAACGCCAACCTATTAATAAATTTAATTGTCCTTAGTTTTCGAAGAGAATCCTATGATTAATTACAAGGCAATTTAGCCTATGGAACTGCTAGGAAACTAATTACTTACAAAAAACTTTAATAACTACCTTTACTAGTACCGTCAAAATTTAAAAAATCGAAACGCTCGAACTCGACATTTTAAATTCTGACCGTACCGGTGGAGGTAGCTATTAAAATTTTTTGTAAACAAAATTAGAGACGGCACTGGTAGTTCAAAATAGAATTTTTGTTACTAAGAAACTGTTGCAGAACCTAAAGGCATTTGTAAGAAGGTAGATTTAAGAATTTTATTTCGTGTAAAGTGTTTTAGTGAGAGAAAATTTGGGGTATGTACAGTTAAAATGTTACAACCATTTACAAATGCAATCATATCAAAGGTATTAATAAGCAAATTAAAATCAAATCAAAATCAAGACCACCTTTTTTCAGAACAAGAGTAAATAAATTAAAAGTAGCGTAAACTTATTAAAAAAATTTGCAACTTTTTCAAATCCAAAAAAATAAATAAAATGGTTGCTATTGAATTTTATTTAGGTTGTATTTCGATTTGAAAATGTTGTCAATTTTTTTACGCTACTTTTGATTTATTTGTTCTTGTTTTTAAAAAAAGTGGCCTTGATTTGGATTTGGGAGCTCTTGATTGTGACATGGTTGCTCCTGACTTTGATTTAGTTGTAGATATCTTTGAAGTAATTGCATTTGAAGTGTAAGTGATATATTTCCATCGAGAACAAATGAGAATTACATTATTGTTACTGGTTCCTGCTGAAAGTGGATTTGAAGTTACCATTTTGCCCCGTCTATATTGTAACTTTTTAATAGAAGTAAGAGGTAAGAGATAAATTCTTATCGTTAGAATTTTAAAATGTCGGATGCTTGTCTTAAAAGTAATCCTTTTTAAAACGGCTTAAAGATCTGTCCACTTCACTTCAACCTCTTCCTTAAGTCGGAGTTGGTTTGTTCTTAAAATTTGCAAACCACTAATTAAATGTAAAAGGGTGGTATGACTGTAAACAGAAATAAGTTAATTTAACCGAAATTTGTCTGATAGTATTATGAAATTATAAAACTCCTTCTGCTCCACTAGGTTTGATTGAGAGTACCAATCCATATCTTGAATTAGTTTTTAATAAGAGTTAACTAGATTTGGCTTACTTCATTACATATGATATACTTTTAAAATACTCTTGTTGTTTTGGATCAATTTGATCAATTTGGAAAGTGGTTTTAAATCTGAAATAAATCTTCAACAGTGACATGAAAGAAAGTTGCATTCCTTATTTCATCCCTTTTTGTTTATCTGTTGATTTGTGGGTAGGTGAACACATGTTGCTTTTCTTATGTTCCACGAATGCCCATACGCGCCTGTGCTTCCAAAAACTTCCTCCTAATATACTTGAAAGAAAATAGATACCAGGCAAAAATCCTCCTTCTGTCAACAAAAATCAAACGGAAAACAGGTTTCCACTTGGAATCGAGAATGCTTTCAAATCTACAAACAAACATTTCATTGGTGACCCATCTTGAGAAAATGGGATAAAATAAATTTATTTGCAGGCTCAAAAACTTGAAAATAAAAGAGGTCGGAATCGTAAAGGATAAAAACTCACTTGAGGCATTGAGCATCGCCCCCTTGTTTTCAACATAAAAAGAAGGTAAAGAACACAGAAGTGCCTACCGTAAATCTTTTGGGAATTGAATGGTAGTGAATGGACCAGTTCGAATTAATGAAGATATCCTTTTCAAAAAATAATAATTTCATTTCATTTCACGTTTACATGGGGATATTTTTAGAAAAGTGTTTGCAGCAATGTGGGCTGTGAAAATAATTTCATGCATGAATAGCAAAACAAATCTGTTCTGTTGCGGACTGAAATACGTATTTCACTACTATACTCTCACTAGTTATACATGTAGACCTACATTCCATCTCGTCGTCATAAATAATCACCGAAGAGAAAGTGACACATGCGAAAACAATTAGGTGTTGTTTTGCACAAGGGCGCTAATCCCGTGATAACCACCTGCTGTGGGGCTTTGTGAGCACCAAATTAGGGATCCTGCAAATACTAATGAAAATTAATAATTGAAATGTTACCGCCGAAAATAACTTGATAGATATCCTGGCAGGGACCTTGTTTTTACACCATCAAAACAGGAAAGTCATTTGTTTGAAGGTTCTTACATGAAGCAATGGACGAGGATGTTAATTTATAGTAATTTTGTATAATTAGGCTTCATTGATTTTAATACCTTAATATGAGGACATGTGTGATTATCATATGGGAATTTTACCTCTATGTCAGCAAACAAAATATTAAATAAAACACAAAGTTAAAAAACAGTACTTCTCCTAAATATACAAAATCAATATCCGTTGCTTACATATGATGTAGAAAATGTAATAAGAAGCAAATAGTACATTATTTATATTTTATTACTGATGTTCCATATTCAGATGATGAGCTTTCGATTAGTGTTGGAATCATCAAAATCGGTGCAGAAACAAACTCACAGGAGGAATCACAAGCTCTCGCGTTAGCGTTTTAATTATATATAGATAGATACTGCAATATTCCAATGTTCGTGCCGTTTCTTTAGTTTATTATTACGTACTATTCTCCATTAAACGTGTTTACAAAGTTAGATGATAATTTTTAGGTCACTGGGATGATTGGACTTTTATATGTGCCAGGCAAGTATTATACCATGGGAGCATACGTAATGCAGGGAGCCTTATACTACGATATACTGCCAATTGAAGTAATGGATTGGGTTTGGGTTTAGGTTTCCAAACTTAAACACTTCCTGTCACTAGAAAGTAAGAAATAAAATAGTGCATGTTTCTAGAAAAAATGATCGGAAGAGTTGTAAGTAGGAGCTATGTGAATCTTTCAAAGAATATTCTACGTAATTATGGGGAGCTAGCCTGAAGTTGATTTACCAACTGTGCATAAGAATAGTAAGGCCATTCACCTGGCGGCACTACAGGTTGACAAGGCGAAAAAGTCGATTATTTTTATATATACTCAAAGTACATATATAGGTTGTAAGACAATCGTGGTCTTACATTTTTGTTTTTACCAGTTCTTTTATGCAATGTTCAAATATGACCTACTTCAACCGTAGATGTCTCAAACAAAATTTCAAGTGACAATCACACACTTCGATCCACTTTTTAGTATTTACCCCTATTTCTCCTTCTTTGCTGGTTTTGTTAAGCAAAAGCACAAAAGTTACATCCTGGGAACGGGAAGAAAATGTAGCTTTTGTTTATTGAAACAAAAGGGAGAGAAAAATCCTTTGTGCACAGCTGAGGCATAAATAATAAATGTATTTCGGTTAAAGATGACAACATTGGGACAAATTAGCAGAATTGCTTACCTGGCTGTAAGTCCTTTGGGATCTGCGTCCATTTTCTCAAATATTTAAATTTACTTTCGTCGGTAGTTTCGTATTCATAAACAATCCCTTTTGGGACAAGGCTTTTTTTTGTTTAAAACAAAACTGAAAGGTTTTGATGGAATCCTTAAGAAATTTCTATCGAGGGTGCTGATCGGATAAAAATACAAATTCACGGGGAGCATGAATTTATGTCAATTCAAGTGTGAAGTAGCTGTCAATTTTTCTCTTATGATGTTATTGGCAGGCTTCTATTTAGGGTAGTCCTCAGTTTATTAATAGACACCCGCTGTCGTCATAATCATGTCTAGTTCCATGTTGGTGAATGATTGCATTTAGCACGTGAAGGGCGAAGATTAAATTTTGTTTTTTGTATATTTGGGATAATCTGCGATACTTTATTACATTACATTTTATACCTTAGATGTAAGATGTTATAACTTGAGCAAACGCATTCAAATATTTAAAATACACAGAAATAAAATATATTTTCATTAACAGGTGAAGAAGAGATAAACCTGAGTTTTCTTATCTCTGGATTCAATTCAAACTTCATAGGCATACAATTAACTTCTGCTTCCTATATCGCAACCCGAATATGTTTGATGCTGACACTGTTTGTTCCTTCGATAAACTATCTGCCACCATAGATTAATTATTATTAAAAACTCCTTCTTCTGAAATCGTTTTCGTTTTCGACCGCAAGTATGGCAGGCAGACATGGTGAACTATTTTGCGAATCATACAATCTCCAATGTTCTTGTCCACTCATCCCGAAAAGTACTCAAGATTATTGCCTAATATCAGCTCAATTTTCCATCTCTTCCTTGAAACCGTCTTCCACCAAGAGATTAGTATGGCCTTTCAACCGAGTTGATTGGTCCGGGCTCAATAAATTTTTCATGGAAAGTCGAGGTGGTTGCCTTGAACATGTTGAAGACTTTTGACAGCATCTGGCACTCTGCCCTTTTAGCCATACTCCCAGCATTTGATCTCGACCCTTCTGTTCTAATTTGGATTATCAGTTTCCATTCTGAACATTCCATCACTCGGAACGGTGTCATCTCCAACACTTACAATATTAATGGTGGCATACCGCAGGTCTCTGTATTGTCTCCCACTCTATTCTCTTCAATAATAATCTCTTATCTCTTACCTCCAGTCCAATCCACAACTTTGTAGAAGACAGTCACAGTACCTTTAATTTCGCGTATTCATTTGAAACAGTTGCTAACCCCCGCATTAGTGCCACTGATAACAATCGAGCACGTATGGTTGGATCACTTAACGACGACTTTAATAAAATTCTCGACTGGAGCAAGGCGAATCGCGTCAATGCATCCAAAATCCAAAGCTTTCTGATTTTTCTGAAAAGAACTTCAAATTCCCCTCCACCTCTCTTCGTCAATGGGGTAGGCATTTCTAACTTTTCTAACTTGAACATCTTAGGCGCTCATATACAAGGCTCAGATCAGACTTGAATATAATTCAGAACGCGTTGCATTTTCCGCGTTAGACTAAGTCCATAAAAGAGATTCTCTGGAGTGACCGACGCAATGCCGTTTGTCTAACGCTCTTTTATCGCTACTTTAATGGGCATT
>QYTT01085395.1:43229-57402 GCA_006980735.1 Dasypogon diadema | reverse complement strand
AACTATTTCAAACTGTTTGAGAACAATGTTCCGACAGGGGCTTTTATACCCTCAAAAAGGTTGAGAAAAATGATTCCAGGAAATTTTAATCAGAACCTTTCGAGGGTAGGGACCAGGCAACAATACATGATGTATATTTTTGTATATTTTCGAAACCACGTAGCATTAAAATTAAATAATTCAACTTTAATTGTCATCAGTGATTGTCTAAATCATGATTTTGTAGCAAGAACAATTTAACTATTTTCTGGCTCCATGTGTCAATCCTGTAACAAACTATTCTAATTCCTGCAGCACGCTCAAGGAGATTATTTAGTACGTTTTAATTCAATGTGAATCTCCTATAACATACCTTTCATCGAATTAGTACTCGCACAAAAATATAGAAGGCGTAACGCGTTGTTTTTGTCCATTCAAACTTCCCGGCTTGCGTTTAGTGACATGTTGGTACGTGAGTGAAATGTATAAATTGAAAATAAATAGATATTGTGTAAAAAAAATGACGTGATTTTCTTGCGGATCATTAGGTAAGTAAAGTAAATTGTTACATTTGTCGTCAGCACTCAATATTTTTGTATTTTTGTTGGTAAACCTCAAGTACTTCTGTTTGTAACATTCCTGTCACATTGAGTAGCCAGGTTATCATTTCTACTGTAGGATGTCGTTATACTGAATCCGTTTATTTATCTTCGCGACATCTTCACGAAGACGAAATTAGTAAAATAATTCACGAGTTTGAGGACAGCGAAGATGGACTTGATAACGACGACGTTATATGTAATAGATCCTGATTATCAACCACTATTAGAAAAGAGTGAGTTTTTCCCGATGATGAAAATAATACAAGAATTGAAATAGATTCAATCATTGACAATATAAAAAATAACAAAAATTCAAACAAATAAGACAGTAAATACATTTCAATGACAATAATAAAAAGCCGCCAGATAATGTCGACAGATTGTTCAAGATATGCCAATTGTTGACAAATTAAACGAAAGTTTCAGCTGAGTTCCTATGGGAGAATATCTTTGCGTAGACGAACAAATTTGTTCCACAAAGACCAAGAAACATATTGAAAGGGTATAATCCTAAAAAAAACCCCACAAATGGATCTATAAGATATTTGTTCTAAGTAGAGTTTCTGGCTTTGCATACAAAATCGAAAATATTGTATTACCTAGAGTAACATGGTAATGAGGATGGTACGCGAAATACCCAGACATCAAAATTTCAAACTTTATTTTGACAATTACTTTACATCTTTGCCATTACTGGAATATTTAGCTAAAGAGGGTATATCAAGTCTTGGGACTGTGTGACGGAATAGAAATTCTGATTGGAATTTGCCCCAGTGGGCAGTATAAATATAAAGAAATTTCGAAAAAAGAACGTCGGCTATCAATTTCGTTCTGATTTCAATTGCTGCATTTTGACGTCGACTACATATATGTAGGTCTCAATCTTTATCGAAATTGGTCCTGCTTTTTAAAGTTTATAAAAAAAAACCTAAAAAAAGAACATTAAGAAAAATAAATTTAATGATTTTACCAAAAATATTGATGCTACCAAGCCTATTTTATCAGTAATCGATATTCCCCGATATATGATATTAGTTTATTCCAAAAAAAACTTGACAATATTTGTTAAGTGGTTTCTCTTAACGCTATTGACTATGTTCTGGTGGCAGTTAATGCGTTATCGTATGAGCTATACCAGATTGAATCGCCATAAAACCTTATACAAAAATTAAAATGCCCAAAAAAACTAATTTTAAAGTTTATGGAAAATTATTAATACTGTGGATTCCGTTCTGGCATTTGACAATGGAAGAGGAGATGGAGCGTGTGGATGTGGAACCGAAAACCGATTTATTTGTAAAAAAAAAAGCTAAGAAAAACATCAAAATAAAAGAATATTTATCAAAATTATTTTTGTGTATTTATTGTATTGTTTATAATAATTATATCGGGAAGTTCTTAGTGTGAACCTCTAAGGAACGCACCTATATATATATAATTCACTTTCATTTCTATCACCTATACATATACGGTTTTACAATATCGCTACACTTTTACATACCTTTTCGTATGAATTTTTATCTAAGAAGCCAACACCACTTTTGATGTTTTCGATCTAATTTCAGGATATGAGCACATTAACGGAGACAAATGAAGAGAACTCACCAGGAGTATTTCATGGAGACTTTCATATGGAATTCTGTGACAACCGAAGACAGTTATATCAGGCATATTTCCGCGACTTTACAATTGAACGCCTAGATAAACCATGGGAGGCCTTCACTGGAGGCTGGCACGCAGATCTAGCTGCGAAAAAACTTGGCATTAATACATCATTTATTCGAGGGGAATATTCATACGTGCTAGTCAGAGTTGCAAGATTTCGGGAAAGGGGAAAATTAAAAAAGCCAATTCCATTAAATCAGGTGTTAGAAAACGATGTTTCTGAACGAATACGGGAACTTAAACCTGGTAATACAACAGCGGCTGTACATTTCATGAATGCATTTGGGACGCATTATATAAATTCGTACACTACTGGAAATTCATTGTACCAAGTGAGACATATTTATTTCTTTTTATCTGGTTTAAATCTATACACGTTTCAGGTTTTTGTGTACAACAAAATGAACTATCAAGTAATTAAGGAACGTTTAAAATCGCGCGGAATATCTTCTACTTCTCGTTTAGATTTATATAATTTTTTCGCCCCATGGTACGCAGAACATATGGGCCAAATACGATCTGCAAGTGGTAATTCTACTGTTGAACGGTGGGCTCGTCGAAAGCTTCAATATCAGTATTACGTGTTTAGATATGCCACACTACTAAAATTACATGGAAATGGAACGCTACTCAGAGCTCTAGATGGACTGCTTGGCAACGAAGCGATATTGCAGCTGGACTTAAAGGCACTAAATATAATTTTTAAGGAACCTGAAAAAAAGAAATGGTTCCATGAAGTACTAGACAACTACATGAAGCTGTGGGAAATCAATATGGGGCAAAATTAGCTTGAGAAAAAAATATTTATCGAGTTATCAAATTTTTTAAGTTCCTACACCATGTGATTGTGAAGTGTTGTGTGTAATGCCAGTGCGCATACAAAATACTTTCTTGTGGTTTATTTTGTGCCAAGTGAATTAACAATTTTACAATGAGCTATATCAAGCCAATCTGTGATAGCTGGCTCACCAGCAATCGCTCAGTTTTAATTAGATTAAGTTAAATAAGATTGGTTTAAGTAAATATTTAAAGATAAACAGTAATTTAAAGCTAAACTTGCGAACGTGTGTTAATTTCGCAAAATAATTAAACAGCTTTTTAAATCATAAGCTCTTCTTTCATTTATTTTTTAAATTATGATAATAATTAAAAGAAAATAGGAGGAAAGAGAGTGTTTAGGGAGGTGAACTGGGATGATGATCTGTGAAAACACTGGGACAGGTAATTTATTTAGAAATTTCCTTTTCACAGCTATGCTTTATGATCTTCGCACTTTACTTAAAATTTCCTCAAATTATTACACAGGAACCCCGGGAATTCAACATGGGAATTCAGAAGCTAGTGAATAAAAACTATATCAGCAACCCTACTTCAAGGAAGCCATACTAAGGAAATTTAGCAGGTCGCGATATGGTGGAAGAATCAAAGGATTGCTCCATGAGAGATCCCCAAGCTCAAATCTAATCAACCTGCGCTGAACAAATTCAATACGAACGATATGGACAGCATAGGAAGGATTCCATACCTGGGAAGCGTGTTCAAGAAACGGTCGGACGAACAAGTTATATAATGTTAAGGAAACCCCACGATCAGAGAACTCCCTAGACCAGCGTTTAATGAATCCCAACATTGAATTACCCCTAGGAAGAACATAATTAATATGGGAAACAAAATCAAGCTTTACACCGAGGTCATTAATCGAGTGCACACGAGGAATATTGTCTGCAGCGATTGTACAGGCATACCTGATAGCATCATGTCTCCTAAAGAACGACATGACCTCGCACTTATTTATGTTAAGCTCCAAGTCACACGCCAAGAATAAAAAATGTTTAAGTCTTCCTGTACAGTCACTAATATATCATTGATACAGGAGAAAATTTTCATGTCGTCAGCATAAATAAGCACCTTGAATTGCCTCAGAAGATGCACGATATCGCCTACAGAGGATAAAAATTAGAGGACCTAGGTGACTACGCTGTGGCACCCCAGAAGTGAATTCTTTGACCCTCGATAAAGAACCACGAAAAAGCACTTGATAGGATCTTTCGGACAGGTACGAATGAATCCACTACAAGAGCAATGTTGGGAAGCTTAGTTTACATAACTTGAGCGTAATGACTTAATGCGATAATTTATCAAAAGCTTTTCCGAAATCTGTACACAGTCTGAAAGCTGTGATCGGAGGTGTCATTTAATTATAAACAATAGTGGTGACTGGACAATTTATTAATATGAATGCGCAGTTTATATTATTACGATATATTAATAGAAATAAAAATTTTCTGAAAATACGCACTTAATTTTTATATATTACCCGACCTAACTTGTTTAACAGATTGTATATAGAATCGCTTTGTAGATTATTACCAAAGCCTGTAATTGTATTAGAGGCAAATTCAAGTTTGCGGTAGTAGACGAGCAGTCCAGAGAACACCTCTGCATTGTGTAGATAACTGGCAATGAACTATAGATTCGAATAGTTTGGGTATACAAGACAATCTAGCTATTGGTCTGTAATTATAAATCTCGTTCCTACTGCCTTTTTTATGAATGGTATAATTAAAGAGTTTTTCCATAGTCTTGGAAAACATCCGCTACTAAGCGATTTCCGAAAAAGAATGCGCAGAGGAACAACCAGAGCCTCGGTCCGATAGCAATTCTTCTTCCATAGAAGTTCTAAGATAATTTTTAGTAAGTTTGTAATGTAGAAAAGCTTCTTTCAGCTGTTGCGATTGTAAATAGTAAGCATACTGCTATAACCTCTGACAAACTGAAGGCAAGGCTACTAAATAATAATTCTGCGAGCTTCTTAATGGTATGAATTTTCTCTGAATAACTGACTTCAAACAGCTTTTCAAAGCAATTAATTGGTAATAGAGATCAATTGTCAAGTCGTTATGGTATTTAACCTGTGTGCCAAACCAGGCTTTTCGTTTGAAAGGTTGACTTTTCATATAACAGTTGCGTACTTTTCCCTTATGGGTAGTAGAGCCTCTTGTCCATTCTTTGCCCTGATGTTGCTTAATTTAATAATAATTGCTGAAGTTCCTCTGATACTTCGTTTGAAAAGGAAAGCAGTTGTAATTATTACTCAGATCACAGAAGCTCTAAAATCTTTGTTCAGTTTGAAAAATCAATATATCTAGACAGCAATAATACACATTGTCTCTGAAGTACGATTCCATCGGCTACAAATCTAAACCCCAAAAAGGACTAGCAGATTTTGTACATCATTATTTTTGTTATCGAGATATATCGAAAAACTACAGAAAGTTGGTCAATTATTGACAAATCCTGTGTTGTAACCATAATAATCCACAAAAAAGGGCCTTATTAATTTCCAAAACAATATTTTCCCTAACTTTGGTTTCAAATAATAACCTTATTCTGATTCGTAGGACTTAAATAATTTATATCAACCTTTGGCTTTAAAAGAAGCTTTTTAAAGACAGAATCATAACTAGATAATAAGTGTAAAATTGACATAAAATTTCCAGATTTGGAATGATGGCCTCTTAAACGTAAATTGCACCATACTAAAGTAATTATAACACCAAAGCAACGTAAAATATTAATACAACGGGGAGGACACAGAGAACAGGGAACTGGGAACCAAGATAAATTTTTAAGTTGAATTGCCCCCAAGAAAATTTTATTCGCACGACGTCCATACACAAAATTAAACAATTTTAAACAAGAAGAGAACAACAGCTGGGTGAATGTAAAAAATAATAAAAATATATTTTATTCCTCGATTATGAATAAAATATTCCTATTAACTGAGTTCTCTAATGTCGAATTCGTTTGAAGAAATTTGCGGCCTAATTCGGCACGAGTTTCAACCCAACTGCACTAAAATCATTCGTTGGTTCAAACATGGTTCAAACTTGTAATACGCCAGGTCCGCACCTACGAATTTCTGAGATTCAGCTGATGTACTTCAAGTTTATTTTCATGCAACGAGGGTTACTTATGAGTTTTATAACTCAAATAGACATAACCATGGTCTAAAATAATATTCCCGTTCTCATCGTTTAGTAATGAATGATTTTCAAAATTACCAATCTGCATATTATTTAAAAATTTCTTCGGCAGCTCACGTACACAGAAACAGTCAGCTGAAATCTGAACGAAAACCATTCACTTGAAAGGAGTAAGAACTAGTTCCGTCTTGAATTTATCAAACGAATTCAACATTAGCTTAGTTTAAAATTTCCTTGAGATTTCTTATCAAATACTTTGAGCAAACTTACCTGCGAAAAGATATTCCGGACAACTGCCGGACGCACTACATTTTGACAATTTGATACATCACACGACGTTTTATGCTCCAGTTTCAGTACACATTTTAATTACTCACTTTTAATAACTTTAAGCAAAAGGAAACATACTCCTCACGATTTTCCAATGAAAGCGACAATTCAATCATCTTCTTCTTACTGACTAAATTAAGCTCCCCCTTTCAACTCCGTTAATTTTCCCGCGAAAAAATGCTTCATTCATGTACAGGGTGTGAGAAATTATGGGTCTATCCTTATTTGTTTGGCCCGTCTGAGACAGGACATTGAGTTATATATGCCTATGGACTATAAAACTTTAATTTCAAAAGTAAACCTTACCGCAAACTACTTATCTTGACAAAAATCATTGAGTTTTCTGCGTACTAGATGCACTGTCAATGAAGTAGAACAAAGAAAATTATCTTTTCATTCTTTATTTGCCCTGTACGGATGTTATTTAATGGAAGTAATACTATTTCGTTATCATTTGAGTCGAATTGTAATATGTTTATGTACAAACTGATTTTTATATTAAACACTCACTAAAAATTCTTACCTTGTTTTCGCAAGAGATATCCACTGAAACTGGCTTTCTCTAACTCTAACATCACGAAAATGCTGAACTAAATTAAAATCACTTCTCACAGGAGATAAAAGCCACAAGTATTTTAACAAATGCACAACAAAATCTGAAACTGTTATTTGCTGTCCGTTTTACTTCTTTAAACAAAGGATGTAAGTTCTGAACTCATTCACAAAGTTCTAATTTTTCAACAAACGCACCTGAGTAAGTTCTGAACCTTCAATAAACGCTTGCGGGAATAAGACCGTAGACAGATCAGATCAGCACATGTTCTGTTCTTTCGTTGAAGAAAGCTAAGGTGTTTCAGCTCATTTGACATATAAATATGGACTGATCATGTTATTTAACCTGCTTTAAATTGAACGGCTCCATTTCTATATTGCTATTGCAATTCAATTAAACGGTGTTCTTATTTCGACTTTCTTGTCTATGTCATCGGAATTAAGTTCTCTTCAATTGGCTTGCAAAATTAATTCTAGGCGGATCAGGTAGGTGGCATCCTAACTGCTTAAGGGTAACGAGACTTTTTCTGTGCCTCATCCTTAATAAAAGGCAAAGTGACAGCGGTTTGTTTACTTGTGGATTTTTTTCATTTTTTTATTTAATCCGTAATTTTGAAGGACTCGTGTAATCAAGTGATAAAAGTGATTTCTTCTTGGTCGTACGGATTAATCTACTCGCTCCTGACAGTTTTCGTTATCTAAACTATTCCAGTCAGTGGCCATTTAAACAGACCAAGACCATCTAGACACGCCTAGACTCTAATAATGCCGACATTTATCGAGCAACCCTAGTTTTGAATAGCTTCGCTATGGATTCTAAACTTATTGCAGATTTAGTTTTGAATGCAAGAGAACCATTTATTTTGCGTAAATTTGCATTATCTTGGAGTTGTTTTAATCTTACATTCGAAGAGTGGTGTTGGAAGTTTGATGAAGAAATTGGTGGCTGCAAACTTGAATTTGAAAAGGGTAGCAACTGCCACACAGATAGCCCACAGTGGGAAAGGTTTAGAGAAAAAGAATTTTTAAGTGTGAAGGATTTTCTGAATTACTGCCGGTCTGATGAAGGACATACACCTACGGATTGGTGGCACACTTTTAGTTACAAAGATATCAGAGAAATGCCGTCTGCTTGTCGAACAGGAATAAACTTCTCTGCTTTTGGTTTCCCTGATTTGAAGGATATCACTTTCTGGCTAGGAACAAAAGGAGCACATACACCGTGTCATTATGATACTTATGGATGCAATATTGTGGTCCAAGTTTATGGCAGGTACTTTATGCATTGTAGTTCGATTAACTGCGTAGTTATTAGTTTAACAATTTTGTGAGTTTTCAATTCGAAGCCTAATATCGGTTGTATAAATTGCTTTACCATATTATATCACAATATTGTAATAGAAGATAACGAAGCGCAGGTTCAGGGTGGGGGAAAGAAGGTCAACACCCCTCTGGATCCACGCTTGGTGATAATTAACTCCCTGTACTTATTTTAGCTCTGTTGCAGCAAGATGTGGCTCTTGTTTCCTCCAGAAACCCCATTAACTGCTGTCCGAGTCCCATACGAAGAATCTAGTGTTTATTGCTCCGAGACCTTTTATAGTCCTAAAGATCTAGCGCAGTATGATCGTAATATTGCGTATTATCAAAACTATTTGTAGTACTCAAGATACTTTTAGGCATAGGAAAGCATTGTCACAAATGTGTTTTGGAAGCGGGTGACGTGTTAATTGTGCCAAATAGATGGTGGCATTATGTAGAAAATTTGTTGCCATCTCTCAGCATAAATACTTGGATTCCTTTGGTATAACGGCTCGTAAAATATATAAAAATTGAAAGAAAAAAACAGTTTCATATTAGGCAATTGACGACGATGCCAGAATAGAGGAGTGCATTGTTAGGTACATTGTGAGCAAATTCGTAAAATTTGGAACCGATGATGAACTAAAGAACTTTCTAAATCCGAACGAGGTTAGTTTCGTAATCATTCAGTTTTCTGATTGAACCGCTCAGTATTTCCAGGATCTCAGTTTAGGCAATGAGGAATTGAATTTGAGTATTTTGGACCATTTACTGCGCCAAGACGAAAGTAACAACGAATTTTATCAATATCAGTATATGGAGAGGACTCGACTGTTAGAATTGGCCAGTACTCTGAAAGCGGAACCAGTTAGCAAACTTGCTGAAAGTGAATTTTTACACCTTATGGCAAATCAGGGAACACGTTACACTTCTCATTTATCCAATCCGCAAGAGAATGCAGACATGCAAATAAAGCAAGCTTTGATTAATGCAGTTTGCAATCCGACAATAATTGCTAATATAAAAGATTTGTTTGTTAAGTACGTCAGTAGTAATAAATGAATTTATTTCCAAATCCAAAGAGTTATTTTTAATGCCTTTAATAGAAGTCACTGTTGTATTGTTATCCTTTTGGTGATGTGTCTGTCGAGTCTGGATATACCTCTAGTGACTCTGGGAGGGCAATCATCGTTACAGCATAAAAAGAAACAACTAATATCAAAACTACACGTTTATTAAAAGTGTTTACAATAGAAGTGTTTACGCTTAGCCCTCAGAATCATTCACTACTTGTTTTCGCGTTTTCTTTCTTTAATTTTCCGGGGGGCGGGATGCTGCTGGCTAGCGAATTGCAGAAAATGTTATGAACAAAAACCGCCACATCCTCCGTACCCCAAAAACAAGAAATCATGCCCCTATGAAGGAAGGCAAAGGATTTCGAAAGGACGGGGAGCGGAAAAGTAAAAACGAAAAAGGGGAAACTTGATAGCTTCAGTTCGAGACCCTACCTGCAGACGTTGGAGGGGGGGTCGATGGTATTCATTCCCCTCTTTCTGGGACAGTGCCCCAACTACCCATGCATCCTGGTAGCCCAAATCTTTGCTCAAAAAGAATTCACCCAAATTTCGCGGCTTCTTTTCCGCTCTATACACACTTCTCATACCCGGGGTTCAACTTTATGTTAACACTTTGACGGCCAGACTCATTTTTCCACCTATGAAAATCGACAAACCCCGATAAATAATTAATTTTTGTATAGAACAAGTAAATATTTCCCCAGTTCAGTGTTATCGCAACGTTCCTAGATAGTTCTTAAGGGCTACAAACAAATTGAGAAAAAGCTCGTATGCATCGGCCATAGTTCCGCTGCTATTAACATGCATGATCGTACCATTCTCATTAGTAAGTCCAATTAATATTACAAGGTTCGATCCACAACTCGGGAATATCGAAAATAAAAACTACCCAGTGGAATCTGGACCATACTGGAGTGAATTTGAGGCGTACATAAACTAGAAAAGTAAATGGAAAATAATTTCCGGGCCAAGATTTGATCCTCATTCCCTCTGTATGAGGTTGTGCACTTCCAGCAAGGTAATAGGAAAAAGAACACCCGACCCAAAATTTGATTTAGCTACCAGAACACCAGTTAAAGCGAAAAGTACCCGAACTGACACGATCAGGAGGATATGAGCCGCATTCCTCGTGATTTCCTGCCTCTGGTAATACGTGGAGAACGAGACCTTTCATCCTTTCCCTCCTGGGTAGTACGTGGATAATGGAAAGTGTCACCCCTTCCTTGATTCCTGGGTAGGAACGTCTCATCCCTTGCTTCCTAAGCAGTGCGTGAATAAAGGAACGTCACGGCCCTTACCCCTTACCTTAGTTAGGCCAGCTAGATTAGTTATTTTGTATTAGGGCCTAGATAGGTATATCGGATAGCATAGCTGATGTGTATTAGTCCTTATATTGGGAATTTAATAAAGAAGTATTAAGCCAGAACCCCGGTTATGAGTCAGCCATGTCTCCACTGAGTCTACCCGGAGCGAGATTGACGCCTGAAAATATACCAGACCAGAACCTGACCGAGGAATAACTGTGTCACAAACTAAACAAAACGCGTAAGCTAAAGGAATTTTACTCTCTTGTATCATCAGATGCAATTAAAATCGTTATCCAACACCACATTTCAATGCAAGGAACAACGAGTGGAGAAAGACTATTTCATCTCAGAATCTGGAGCTTCCAAATATAATTAACAATCACAACATCCACCATACCGCCGTGGGCTACATAAGTTTATCATTGAGCCTCATCAGCATCACGTAGAACACTCAGACCCAATAATTAACCAGTGCCTCTTTCAAGTCAGGCCCAGAGCTTAGATTTCACAGTGAATATCTGATGCGGAGATTGTTGAACTCATCGTTCAAGGGGGGGGAGGATGTTCGTAACCGATTCATAATTTTCATTGTCAGGAATTTGGCATTCTTGAAGTGAATGCTCCTTAACATCAAAGAAGAATAATTCAAGTAAGAATCTTAGGGTACTGGTCAGTTTCATTAAAGAAGCCAAGATTGATATATAGCTCCGCTCTAAGACAAGAACCAAAAAATCTTTGTTTATGACGACATCAATTAGGTGTTACTGTATAAAATTAAGATGATAACCGTTAGGTTACATAGTTAAAATCAACGAAAAACAAACAGTTGAGATCGCTCCTTTAGGTTAGGTTTAGGTTAAGAAAACTCTCCTTGTATAATCTTAGAACATAAAAAAAGAACAAGAAGAAATAAAGGAAAAAAAGATAAAGGGGGGGGGGGGGAATATATATACACACATACATGAGAAATACAGGGAGAGGAAAACGAAAAACTCGTGCAATTCTATGAGTGTAAGACATTTGACTAAGCGGATTTGATCCGAATCTTTTCAGAGAACACCTCTTGGAATGACTGTCAATTTTTGCTGTGAAAGATGAACTATTGGAGGAAATAGCCTTGGCGAATAGTGGAAACGCTGAGCCAAAAATCAAGAGCGTCCCCTCTAGAGCCTGCGGGTGGTCGGAGAGCGCTCTAAAACCAAAAAAAGGCAAAGAGTTCGAATTCGTTTTCAATAGTTAGTCAAGCCTTTTACTTATTACCACTTGTTGAGGCTGCCAAGGGCACTATTAGGTGAACTCTGTTTTTGTGCACTGGTTTAAGAGCCTGAGCACAGAACATCATTTGCAAAAGTTTATGCGCCTTAGCAGTTTTATAATAGCCCAGCTTCGTTGAGAGTAGCGGAGAATAAAGCCATTCGTCGTCCACAGCAAAAACAATATGGTTAGCTTTCGCAGTTTTCTGTGTTTATTTTTGTTTAACTCTGTTTATCCTAAGACATTATTAATAATTAGTTACAATCTCTACCGTCTTTTGCATTACTTGCTAAACAAAACTAAAAACTAATGTGGTGAAATTTTTAATGGTCTTTCGTATTAAGAAAACAAAGAATAAATCACGAATTAAGTTCATACTGTTAAGAAATTTGAATTCAATTACAGTTGCTTCTTCTCTGGTATAAAGCATTATATCTATCTATTGCCAAAGTGCCGCCAAAAATACAAAACATCTTATTACAAAAAGAGAATTGTTTGTTCACGAATTTCATATATTAATGCATTGTAACTTAAAAATCTATAAATTCCTATGTAAAAAATGATTTAGAGAGAAAAAAATAAAATTAAACACTACCTTTTTCCTCAAATGAACACCTGATGAGCAGATAAATTCTCCATGTACGGCTTGACAACTTTGCTTGTTGCAAAACAAAAGATTAATCCAAACGTTATAGAAATTGGAAGGGCGGGCAAAGCTTTCCGACAAATTGCAAGCAGCAGTAGCGTTAAACACAAACCAATCAAGATTGCTACAAAGCAAGCAATTGTAGTGTTCCAGTCGCCATAACTGGATGCTTTCCCCACTAAAACTGAATAAAAGATGAAATCGCCAAGGCCCAGCTTGATGCCCCCTTAATTTGAAAAACAAGTAAATTAGAAATTTTATGTTTAAAAAAGCGATTAAAAGTAGTTTTTTTTCTTACGTTCTTCTTGCTGATCTAATTGGGTAGCTGGATTAGGCTCCGTAGTACTTTGAGTTACAGCTGGGATGGTTCTGTATTCCACAGAACGATTCGGATTTCCACTACTGCTTGCTTGAACCTCAATTTGACGACGTGCTACTCGCTGCTCAGCTGTCGACGCCCATTCTTGTGTAAATCCTGCATTAGTTTCTGTTGATTTAAAGAAAAACGAATTTTAGATTAGATTTTAGTTAACGATAGGAAATTAGAGGAAAGTTTATGTCCATTACCGCTGACATCACCAGGAATGCTCTCCGAGTGGTGGAGGGATGGTGTGCGGAACAGGACCTCACTATCAACGCGAATAGGACAGGAACAATAGTTTTCACAGGATTAAGGATCTGGATTTTACACTGCTTACGCTCTTCGGATCTGAGATCAGCGTTTCCAAAGAGGTCAGGTATCTGGGGATACACCTAGACCCAACGTTGACCTGGAAACATAATTTTGAAGAAAAGATCAGGAGAGCGAGAGGTGGCGATACACCAATATAAGAGAGTCTGGATTAAGGTAGGGTATCTCGCCGAGATCAGCATAGTGGTGGTCTGGTGGTCAAGGCATGCCAGGTTACCGTTAAGAGGCAGCTAGATAGGGTGCAAAAGATGGCGTGCATAGCGATTACGGGTGCTTTTCGCACCACACCTACGGCGACACTAGAAGCCCTTGTGGGGCTGCCACCGCTTGATATCTTTGTGAAGAAAATAATAGTAAAGGCAACTTTCTGGATGCAGAAAGGCGGTACATGTTACTCGTCAGTGACTGGGCATAGGAGAGTCCTCGATCACGTAAAAAAGAACAGGGAACTCATGACGCCAGAGGACAGGATAAAGAGGGTCAGGATCTTGCGACATATTTTATGCTACTTTGAACCATTACACAAATAATAATGTAGTCAAGGGCTTTTTCATTCTTACTGCACATTTATCGAATTCTTAACAACATTTTACTTGACCATTGACTGTGTAGGACACATAGTGATCTGCGCGCAGATCTCCTAAAAATTTCCAATTTTTATCTGAATGCTTACATTCTAGAATTTGTCGGGTATTGAACTAGACTGAGTAACATATCACAAAAAAAATATAAATACCTTCATTCCATACATTGCCAATTACCGAAGATGTACCTTCTGGCGGA
>QYTT01085395.1:28122-40818 GCA_006980735.1 Dasypogon diadema | reverse complement strand
ATTGCCAATTACCGAAGATGTACCTTCTGGCGGAGATGAGTGATTGTTGTGCGCAGAGTTGCCTGTAGGTACATTTATGTGAACCGCATTTGGTCTGTTGGATGCGTTATCACTTGTGTTTGGATGATTTGTTCCCATAAATGAATACATAACTGTAGCTAAAAAATAGAGAAAAAAACATTTTATAGATTGGGAAAACTGAAATACGAATTATGATACCACAAATATATAAAAGTCCTTACAGATCCGTTTATTAAGTTCCCATTTGGAAGTTGGAGTAGAAATAGTTGATAGATTGGAGGCAAGAGAAAAGAGGTCATTAATGAAGAGCAGAAAAATAGTGTGAGACAATACAGAGACCTGAGACACGCCAGCATTGATGCATTGATGTTGTAAACATTAGAGATGCCATCGTCCAAAGTAACACGGATGGAACAGCCAGAAAAGAAACTACCAATCCAAGTAAGCAGAGAAGGATCGAGACCAAATGCTGGAGGTTTGACTAAAAGGGCCGTTTCGCCGAAGAAGGAGGCAAGAGTGCCAACGCTCGGTAAGGAATCTCATGAAATCACCGGTTATACGTCTGGAACGTAAGCCGTATTGGCGATCATGGATAAGGGTTGTTTGTCTCAAGATATTTGATCAATTGTGTGTTGACAAGAGTCTCAAAAATGGTTGCCAGAATCGAAGTGATAGGAACTGGAACTGAAAAAATCCCTCTTGAATGTGATAAATGAAATATTTTCCTCAGAGGTTTAACCAGAGAAGAGCTAGTGCATTTGCCTTTTCCAAAGAGTCCTTAAATACATTCCCATTATAGATTAGGGATGGAATGGAAGAGGTGAAATTGCTTTTGACGAACTTAAACAAAAGACCAGAAACCTTTACTGTCTGTAGGGCATGCAAACACCTTTCTTCTGAATTAGAATTTGACTTTGCTAATAATGGAATTGCATTTGTTGTGAGCTTCAGTATAAATCTGCCTTGTTTCCCAGCACTTATTCGCCTTGTAGGCACGAAAAGCCGCTTTCTTGGCCTTAATAGCACTGACGTGAGGTGACGCTGAGTATTTTTCGGGATGAGACGACAAAAATCTATCTATGAATGAAATGATTAAGTACTCACGGTGTAGAGGGGTGGACAAGAATTTTTTCGAATGCAAGATTGCCCAATCCACATCCGTACTTGCACCGTACTCAGATTTCTGCGCTCAAGCGCGGAGTTTTCATCCCATTAACTCAAAGAGTTGACCCCATTCCACTTTAACATTAGTTGAAAAAACAATTTTGGAGACTTGCTTCTCTTTCAGTTAACTTTTGTAATAGCTAAGTCTCTTTTCTGAGGTCACATTTGTAGTGAAAAGGACCTTCGTATTCAATTCATATCTTCTAATAAACAATTTGTACTTACAAGAATAAATCAGAGCTGGAAATATTTGTTCATTGCGTTCTTGTGCTGTTTCAACTAAAATTCTCAATGGGCCCTTTGGTGCCAACACTGCTATTAAATCTAAGAAACGTAATGTATTTAATTATTCCAAAAAAATTCACCACTGCACTCATACCCCAAATAGATATCACGGCTAAAACTGCCCAAGCCGTCCACTCTGGAAGATATTTTATAAAAACAAGGGCCATAAGTGCAGCCACAAATATCAGATAAGCCTGTTGTAATCTCAGCGGCCCCTGCCAATGAATAGAAATCATCCCAGCAACACCAAAATTCCACATAATTAAAATCGCCGTGATATAATCCATTGGAATGTTGTATGCGCGTAAGAGTTCTCTAATGAAATATTTGATATTAATAGCCTCAAGAATAATCCAAGACTTACTCCAGATACAAATAGGTGAATATGAATAGCAGCATGAACGAGGACAATATTAACCAACCATGTATGGTCTTGTAGCAACGCTTTTTGTAGAGAACAATCAGTAGAATTGTCATTACAACAATTACTGCCATCAATATCAAAGAATTCGCCAAAGCATTCCAGATTTTAGTCCCTGGATCAGGTGACGACTCATGAAAGGGAGTATATAACCTAAATAAAATTGAATAAGTGTCCAAATAAATTGTGATAAGCTGTTCACGTACAAATAGACATCCTTAGTTGAATAAAAACTGACCGCACTTATGGTAGCAACCACCACCAACATACAGAGTGAAACTGGAGCGAACAGCTTGATAACATGTTGAGCCCCATATTTTAAACCCTCGTCTTCTTCCTCCAACCAGACTTCTTGTTCACTGGATCCATTATCAGGTGGAGCAGGTCTCCGCGGAGCACTCATACTTTGTGTTGTGTTTACTTCACGATTGTCCTCTACTGCCTTATTTAGAAAAAGAAAAAATAGAAATTACTTATCGGACATGTATATCTCATTACCCCGTAGTTCCTGTCATTCGGTTTCTTCTGGCGCCTTTTCCTTGTACTCCTGTCCGATACTCCATCAATACGATCCGTATGCCTTACACTAGCTTCTCCTATGTGGCCATCCATTGATTTCGCCCACTTCCCCACTGAGTAATGTTAAACCCAAAACTTCTTATACAACTTATTCTAATCTGAAAATATCTTTAGGTGTGTTTAACGAGAAAAAGAGTAGAACAGGTTGGCTCACTTCAGGTCTATTCAAATCACCTATTAGACCAGATGTTAAGGTAAAAATAATTGAAAATTACTAAAATCCTCAACCAATTCACTGAAAAAGTTGAGAAATTCTGAACTGTCAGCTGTCTTGTACTCAGTACCTTGAGGTTTGTCGCGTTTCATTTGTTGAGCAGTAGTGGCTGCTGGCGATGTTTATCGATTTTTTTCTACAATGTTCGATATTTTCCCATCGATGTTGAATGCATCCGCTGCGATTCGATTACACTCTGCTTGCCGGGTTGAGTCGAGGGCTTTGCAATTACATATTTATATTTTAACGGGAATTAGGAAGTCCACATTTTTTTTATAAAAATATTGCAATTTCCAGCTCTTGTGAACAGTGATTTCGACCTTGCTTGAACCCAGTTTCAATTTGTTCTTGCAATTTTCTGTTCACAAATACGCG
Organism: Dasypogon diadema; assembly: GCA_006980735.1. NCBI lineage: Eukaryota > Metazoa > Arthropoda > Insecta > Diptera > Asilidae > Dasypogon > Dasypogon diadema. The sequence continues at coordinate 37,759 of QYTT01085395.1, read as the reverse complement.
GTTTGGAATTTCAACTCAATCTGGGTAAGTACATAGGTTAATAACGTATAAAAGTATTATTATTGTCGTTAGGATATATATATCCCAATGGGGCAAGTAATAGTCGAAATAATTAATGAATTTCGTTATAAATTCAATTCCCATCTCGGTGTGCGACCCACATACAATTTCTCTTCGTGTCCGTTACGAATTGAATAATAAACATTTAAAGATTCAGAGCTTCTTGACTTTCCCTCCGCCCTGTACAAATAATTATACTGGCCTCACTGACCTCTAATAAATGGACTGATCAATTTGCTATTATATAGTAAATGGAATAGAAGTTCCATCACTTTTGGGTGTCTTAAGGGTAAAACTTAATTTATGGTGCAATGGGGAATGCTTGTCAGGAAAGAGGTGGCCCCATTTAACTTAATGCAGCTTAGTCCATATTTATAGGACTTCTTCGACTGCAAACCATGAACAAATTGCTTCTGGCTGGTTATTTCTTGCAGTTAAACGGCTTTCGAACTGGCAGTAAATAGCAAGACTCGCAGAAGAAATGGAAAAGCCATCATCCCATTAAATCATGTTTATCTGAGGAAAGGCATGCTGAAAAACGACTTTTTTGATAGTTATTGCTTTCCTTCTTTCAGCTTTTGTGTTTTACAAACAAGAACAAGAATAACGGAATAATCCAATCCTATAAATTCCGAAATTTATTCGTCATTTTTATACAAATCAGACAATTGACCCTACATTCTATCTAGAAATGTAATTAATCCCACTTTTTAGTAATATCTAAATATTCTCCATCAGGACTCTCATAGGCTTCAATTGGTGGTGTCGATACTGGACCTTGGATTTTAAATGGCATTTGTACAGGTTGAATAGCCTCTCGATACAAATCTTCCGACTCTTTCCTTAACTCCACCAGTGCTTTATCTTGTGCCAATAATAAACGATCAATGATTTGGAAATCTTCAGTTTTCTGATCTAATTTGTAACGAGCCCATTTCTTAAGCAAAATATATTGTTTTTTGGCATTTCCCTGCAATCCTACCAAAGGAGACCTCGCGCGTTTCCTAAAAGATATATGACAAGAGACTACAGAGGGTACTTTATGGGCCGTATACACCAAGCAGTCGTAACTTGTGGCATTCAAAACTAATTTAAAACAAAAATGAATTTTACTGAATTTATGACTGTCACAAGTTAAGACTACTTGGCGCACACGGCCCCATATGTACAAATCGAAGTTACTGCTTCTCGTCAATTAGTTCTAGGGGAGTCTCCAGTTCTTCAATAGGTTTCAATTGCCTTGCATTTTTCTCTAGGCGTCTAATTTGTTTCTCCAACTTCTTTTTTCTCCGTTCTTCTCGTTGCTTAATTATTTGCGGATCAAGTTTCTTCTTTTTCTTTAATGGTTCCGCGAAGAACACTGGAGTTGTACGTATAAGCATCTGCTCCCCCGTACTTATAAATCTGGTCAAAGGGGAGCTCTTGCCGCCTAACCTAGAAAAAGAACTAAAGTCTCTAAAATTCCGTGAACAGAAAAATTTACTTTAAAATCGAATTTACTATCCACATTGTTTTCCCTTATCATCAGATAGCTCAGAGCACTGTAAGTTTAAGGTTTGTTCTTGCCAGAATTAATCTGAACAAAAGGTCTGTTGAGCCATGAATAGACTTCCCTTTACAATTTTGCACAACCCCGTGAAAACTGTCACTTTGCACCTTTTCCATACTTCTTCTTCTTCTAAGAGGAGAGACACAATAGTGAAACTCATAACACAGAACATATATGGGCAGACCGCAGGGAGCCTGAGCATTATTAACACATAAAATGGGAGGGTAGCCCTAGTTCTAGGTTGATTATCTCAAAGATCCGGAGTTGTGAACCGTTAGAATAAAGTTTGATTAGGTACCAATGGGGTAGTGACTGACTGTTCCAGTTTGAGGTTAGGAATCATTTACGGCACCCCATTACCAGTTCAGTAATAAGAGGAAACTTGGAATTATTGGGGATTTGCAAAAATTGTTAAAGGTTAGGACAAAGCCAAATGAATGTTGTGAGTCCACAAATAAAGTAGTATTTAAATTTCCAGATAATCCAAAATGGCTAAACATGGTTTTAAATTTTTTATGGATTAAGAAATATAAATCAAGAAGTTTTCAAAATTCTTAAAACTTCAGCTGGACTAGTTGTATGAACGAATACGGATGCAAGCTACGAGATTTCTGATTTTGTTCTAAATAAAAAAAGCACACATGATTCTGCCGTAGATCACACGTTACATGAACCAGTTTAGATATCGCACCTACTCTTGGATAACAGTAAAAAGCCAAATCTTCCAAAAACATTTAGTACTATAACTCTTAAAGCTATCATAAACAAATTAACACAAGATCTACTTCTTTGTAAAACAAAATTCATAATTTTGAAGCTTAAGAATCTAACCCATATTTTGTAGCAAACCTAATACATATGCCCCGAGGTCCTCGTCTTGATTAGTCCACGAAACCAACACATTCTTATTTTGATCATTCTCATTATCCTCGACCTTTATTCTCACACTCTCTACAGAAATACAACAGTCGTCTTGGAAATTCACTGTCCACCCAGTCAGTTTTTCTTGTATAAGGTTATAAAGTTTCTCACAGGTTCGTATTTTTGGGCTGGAGTCATCTAATTTAACCGTAGAAGTAAATCGCAAGATGTGCCTATTTATTCCAATTTCCTTACAGGCTTCTGTAAGTTCCATCAACATAATTCTGTTTTCCCTCATCACCAACACTCCGTGTATCAAACGTCTTCTCTTCGGATCTGGAGGCTGTGCATTGTACCGTTTAGCCTCATCTTTTAAAATCGATAAAGAAGCATCCACGGGAATTTTCACCGGAGTTGTTATAGAACAGGTTTCACCATTTGCTGGCATGTAGCATTCAATGCCATATTCTTCCTTAATTTTCCCCTTAAGAAACTCCATTTTTTCGGCTTCTCCGTGAACAAGTAGAACGTTTTTAGGTTCGCAATATTGTATTAATTGCATTATACCCTTTGCATCTGCGTGCGCTGAGAAACTCATGTACTCCACAGACATCTTAACGTCGACCACTTGCCTATTTTCAAATTCAATTTTTTTCGCTCCACCAAGTACTTTATGTCCTATTGTTCCCTGTACGCAATATCCAGGCATTATAACCATGTTGCTTTCATTTGGAGCCCACTTTTTAAATATTTGTAGGGACAATCCGGCATGGAGCATCCCAGGCGTTGCGAAAACAACCATAGCACCAGGGTTATCCGTGTATCCTTTATCAAAAGGCTTTATATGCTTAAAATCAAACATATTTCTCTGCACGAATGTTTTCCGGATCTTCTGATTCGTCCACGTAATGAACATCTTGTAATATGTGTTCGCCTTTTCAGTAAGACCAACTGCAAAGTATATTGGATACTTTAAATTCATGCGTTCCCAATAAGTCTCCAACAGTATGCATAGCTCCTGCGCTCTTCCCAAAGCAAACACGGGTATTAACACCTTGCCGCCTTTTGCAACGCACTCGTGCACTTTCTTTAAGAAGTCTCTTTCCCTGCACCTTTTCGAGTCACGAATTGTGGTTGCATATGTGCTCTCTGATATAAGTAGATCTGGTCGACATTTATCGATCCAAGCCGCTCCTAAATGCCTGTCAGGGGTCATATTGTAATCACCAGTATACACTACGGATTGGGAGCCAACTCTTATCCAGAACATAGCTGCCCCAAGAACGTGGCCAGCGTAGTAAGCTTTGATTTCTAGTTCGTTGTCCACCATAACGCTTTGATGCAGAGTGACCGCAATAACCTTTTTCATACAATCTTTAATCATTTGCGTTGTAAAGAAATTTGACTCTCCTTTTCGTTCAACTGCAACCTTCCGCATATCTTCCAACAGAATTGGAGCAATAGCTTTTGTTGGGTGGGTCATATATATCGGTCCATTGTACCCAATCATTTCAGACATATACGGCAATGCTCCGCAATGATCTACATAAGAAGACTGGTAGCAATATCAAGTTAATTACAACAAATTCTTACCTAAGTGAAAATGCGATATAATCACACAATCCACATGACTAGTTATTGGGCCTTCAGGAACTATATAAGAAAAATCCGGGAATCTCCTCTCATCGTTGTAACCCATATGCATTCCACAGTCAAGCATTATATTCTTGCCTCCCATGGAAAGAAGAATGCAGCTTCTACCAACATCTTGTCCTGCACCCAACGGAGTTATTTTAATATCCGGCATTTTCCTCAAAAATAATCACACAGTACTGCAAAATGTCATCTCATGAAATTTCTGTTCGACGAATGACCAGAGCAAGTTCTGTCTGTCCTATTTTCTTTCTTCCTTTGGAGAAGCCAATGCACAGCTAAAGTCTCGTTACACATAAACAGTTAGGACGCCAGTTAGGATAGAAGTTAAATCAACTATTTTGCAGGCCAATTGAAGACAACTTATTCCGTCGAGGCGCACAAAAAAATTCGAAATAAGAACTCCGCTTGATTTAAATTAATGAATTTTAATTATGCACTAGCAATTCGCGCACGAACCGTACAAATTGAAAATATAATAAATGGACTGCTCAATCTGGTATTTTATGTGGGGCCAGCTATCCCACCCAATCCCAGTCCCAGCCCAGATAGAATACTTATGGGAAACGAGAGAGGGTGTAGTTCCATTACTTTTGGTTGTTCGGTGTCTCATGATGAGTAAAACTGAATTTACTGTGAAATGAAGAAAAGAGACAGCAATATAAAAGTGGTAAAGTTTAAGGGCCGAAACACGTATCAAGCCGGAAGTACCAAGCATTTGATGACGACACATGATCATGATGCCGAAGGAAGCCGCATTCAATGTAATAAGCCGCAAACATCATACCTAATATCACTTTCTACCGCCAATGTGGAAGCTCTCATAAGTTTCCGTTGTTTGAATTTGTTACCTGGTCGTGTCCCCTCACCCTTCAATCAGCACTTCTAGTCGAACACGTGTACACGTGTATTCCGGAGATCTAGTTTCAATTTATTACAGGCCTTATATTGGCATTGAAGTCTTAAAAAAAGCACTGTAATATTTTATTCATTTTTTGAGGGAATGCACCGGTACCTTGGCTGAGAAGAAGTATTTGTTGGGACGCACGGGTGGTACCTTAGCTCCTTCACAGGCCTTTTGCGGGATGCAGTGTTGGTACTCGTGTTAATTTATCTGTATGAAACCACATTTGGCTCAAATAGAAACCTAAGGGCGGCAGATATAAGGAAAGAATAAAATTGGTTCCACATTTCAGTCCTAAATTTCTATGATGTGCTTTTTACATATTTCAGTGAGTTAGGCCAGGGATTCCTGACTCAAACACAGTACAAGGCCAGTCCATTAGATGTATATCAGAAGCGGACTATATGACCGGCCACACTACGGATTTACTCTGTCGTTCAAGTCAGAGCAGTTTTCAGATTTACCCTATGCTATCCCACACACTACAGGCTGAATCGGGCCCTTTTTTTTTGGTAGAAATCAATGACAAAACTGAAGGGACGAGGCACAAAGCTCCCACACACTTCGGTTTTTTGCTCCAAACTTGAATGATTCGGGTGAAATTTCAAGACGAGTTAGAAATCCTTCCTTCGTTCGTTAAAGATTTGAAATGTACGAGAATAATAGTTAAGAATATACAAACAAATTAATCTCTAGAATTATATTTAATGATGTATTTACAAATTATATAAACTAGTCATTTGTTATGAACATATGTAGATTTTTGTTAGAATTCAACATTTTATTTGCTTTATCTGTGCCTATGATGGCGGAGATTTGTAAGATATCGTATTTCGTGAAGAGAACTGTTATACTCATCGAATTTTCCAATCCATCTCTTGGATTTTGATTAGCTTCTTGCATTAGGTTTATTAGTTCAGAATAGAAATGGGGAAAGTTTGGTGGTTGATACATAATTAAGTGTCGAATGCCCTTTATTCGTGTTCTTCTAAAGAAATGGGCTCGCTCTGAATAAAGTAGAAAATGTGCGCCACTGTGAAAGAACATGTCTCGGGCGCGAGCAATTTTCCCCTCTTTTGTGTATTCACAAATTTGTACAAAATTCATGCTTTCTGTTTTAAAATAATTCCGTAATCGTACGTAGTCAAAATAACTAGGAACGTATATCATGCAGTGTGACATAGAAGGACTCTTATATTGTGGCAGGACTTTTTCTACGAAGCATTTAAATCGGGTTTCATAAGAAGATTGAACCGTTGCAGCATCCACCCTGTGAAAAACCTATAATTTTTATAAAAATTAAGTGCAATGTATTCAAATGATATATCTTGCAAATTTTACCTGCGGAATTGGCACAATAACATTACGAATGACGCCCTCTGAAATTGGATTTATCTGCCTAACTCTTCCTCTATAATTCAGACATTTATTATTAAACAGGGATCGAAATTCCGGCAGCTCTTGTGACATCAACAGAATCGTTTGTCTGTAGAATTTTGAGAGTCCATTAAGGCACCAAGATCGCACTCTAGATATGTCTGTATTATGAATTGATTGAGGTTGTAAATGCATATGATCCAAAGTATGCAGCAGATGATCCCAATTTTGAGCAAAAAACAGTTCAACTTGATCCAAGATCAAAATTTCAATTGATGATAAAAAGTCGAAATCTCTTTCTGCGTCTCCACTTGCGCCTATTAACATTCTAAGGCCAATTGGGGAAGCCAATAAAATATCTGATGAATAAAAATCTGTGTAAAGTTTAATCGACTTTTTTGTCAATGAAATGCCAATTCTAAAGGAGTCGTCCGTATTTCCAGAGAAAGTTTTCTCATAATCTTCTGGTTTAGGATTATGTTTCGGAAAACGGATCCCTTCTCCAGTATATTCTTCAATAAATCTACCATAGTTCAGTATATTCTTCTTCCTTAATGTCTCTAAAATTAAAAATACAAACTTTATGTATTCATACAAATATAGAAGAAAAAATTACCATCAGTTCCAAGTAGCAAACAAGCCATAGCGTTAACAACTTTATAGGCAGAATCTTTAAATGGAAGAATAATTAAAACTTTCGGTCTTACAAGCCCCTGATCTCGATATGCATCAGGGAGGACGTATTGCTCCTTTTCACGTTCCATGGACAGCTTTGCATTGTGTTGCAAGATTTTCGCTCGCGTCTTAAGCATATGATTAAGGGCATGTAAACAATATACCAATCTTATTTCATTAATATTACTGGTGTTATGTTGCGTATAATACAAGTCTTGATAAGTATTGAGAATAGAAAAAATTTCTGCCTGCAGTGACGTAAGAACTTGGGGATGTTTAACAGCTTGCAGGATGCTTTCGTTAAATTGAAAAGCTCCATCCACTAGCCGAGCTTTGACAAAGCGCTCACATAACGTAGAATTTTCACCATCTATTAACTCCGGGGGCCTTCCTTCCTCCGCAAATTCCTCACCACTATCATCCAGCTGCAAGCTATTCTTGGTTTCTACTTCATGATACTCATTTTCCCCTTGAGACGATGGCAATTCTACTAACAAGTTTCCTAATAAAGGCCATGTTAGGTTCACTTTTTTCATTTTAACTGAATGAGACAAAAGACTATCTATTAATTTGGGAGATAACTCCTTCTGCATACAAACGCAAAATGGATCTAAACTATTTGAATTACTCGTAGATACAATTTCTTTAGCTCCTTCATCTATTTCGTCTTTAATAGTTCTGTGTTCCTTTTTCCTATTGTTCTTTTCCTTATTTGCGATACAATTTATTTTCTGAACCTTATCTTTATCGTGCGATAGATCTCTGCCACCATTCCGGTTCTTTTTGTATTTTTGCTCGCTTACTTCTTCAGTATCACTTGCTCTAGACTCATTCTCTGAAGCAGAGCTGGAATGCCACTCAGACCCCAGATGTTTCGGTTCTTCTTCAAAAATTACATCTTCCTCTTCTGAAGAACTTTCTGCAGCTTGATTTTCCTGTTCTAGAAAAAGGAAATTAATGTTATACATAGTCAGAAAGAAGAAGATACTTGAGCCGACAATTTCAGTGCAAAATCTTGAGGAAAGATGTGTTACGTTAGCAAGTTTTTAAAAGTGAGTAATTCAGACGAATTAAGACGTGTGTTTCGCCAAATTGCCAAAATGTCTGTCGGCAGTTGCAGTTAATCCTAAACGAACCGGTGAAATTATTCAATGCGGAACTGTGACGTCACAGTTCGAAACAAGTTGCGAACTAAAGTAAAAACGAATGTTTTCATAGCAATTACTTTCAACTGGAGATGGCTGTAACTTGAAATAAAAACGAAAACGACATGTGATAGCTTTGTTCTTAAATTTGTATAATTTTTAGAGAGTATCGATATTGGAGTTTCTAATGATTGTCTTTTTTTACCATTAGTTATCTGATTTAACCTGCCTTCCTTTATTTTAAAGTCGAATAATAAGAGCATTAAATATACTATTTCAAAGAAAAAAGTCGCTCCACAAGACCCACTTTTGTGAAATGGTCATTGGGCCGGCGTACGTACTAATAAGCGAATAAATGCAATTGTAAAAATACACTAACCTTTACACCCTCGTAGAGTACACAATAACTCGGTGAAAGGATTTTCTCCTAACTCCTCATCGGATTCATCACAATCCACTACTTCACGATACTCCTCCTCACATAATTTTAAACGTTTATGAGCTTTTTCTGTGTCTTTACTTCTCCGAATATACTTCAAATTCCTACTTTTCTTATCAACATTTGGCTGGGATAGCCTCTTCTGTGATTTTATTTTCTTGTTCCCTCTGTAATTTCCACGTTTCCTCATCCTGAAGTAATAAATTGCTGTTTTAAACCATGCCTTAAACACTTTGTCCCGCACGCTCGAACCCTAAACGTCAGCCGTCATAAACGCATATCTTCTTCTTCCTTTAGAGACGGTATAGAGCAATGCTATTTTCTGCTGCACATTCACAATTCAGTGAGTTTATATGAGAAAAAAGAAAGGGTAAACAGATTCGATTAAAGAATCTGTAATAAACCCAAATTTGGATTTATAGGATAAATAGCAGTCTTCTTGAGTATCACCCCAAAACAATTGGACCTTTTTGTAAAATTAGCAAAATTGGAAAAGACGTAGCATAGTAGCATTTAAAATAAATAAAAAGTAGCAGTTTTGCTATTATGTAGTAGCTGCAGTAGTATAGTCTTGCTGTCGTGCCTTCTGTTTCGGGTCGTCCGGTTTTGTTTTGTGTTCTAAGTGCGATGGTGTTTTATGATTTGACACGTTCTGAGAAGTGGTAGTTGTTATAGACTTTTGAAATGGTTTTGTTGGATAATTCATCGGTAATTTTGGTTTCTCTTCATTAGTACACTATAGTGGATTAAATATTTTATTTTAGTTTATAATATTCCTGGAAAAATTCGCTTTAGCATCAAAAAATGACTCGGCATTTCTAGTTACCTTCAAAAGGTGTAAGTACTTTTGTAAATCTTTCAACGGGAAAATGAGTACTAATTTTAATTTCAGTTGATGGAATTGAAAAACCCATACCTAGAGAAGGAAAACCACCTTTACAGCAACCGGATGAATACATGTGCTTGGTTAGAGC
>QYTT01085395.1:6211-28102 GCA_006980735.1 Dasypogon diadema | reverse complement strand
AGTTTGGGTTAACCCAGGAGATTTTGTATGGAAAATTTCTGGGCCCAAGATGTCAAACACGCACACATTCAGAAAATTTTTGGCTTCACCTAAGTTTCATGGGATTTCTTATGGAGTTCCGCTCCTTCTCTGTTCTCTCCTCGTAGGTCGTGCCTTCTGTTTCGGGTCGTCCGGTTTTGTTTTGTGTTCTAAGTGCGATGATGTTTTATGATTTGACACGTTCTGAGAAGTGGTAGTTGTTATAGACTTTTGAAATGGTTTTGTTGGATAATTCATCGGTAATTTTGGTTTCTCTTCATTAGTACACTATAGTGGATTAAATATTTTATTTTAGTTTATAATATTCCTGGAAAAATTCGCTTTAGCATCAAAAAATGACTCGGCATTTCTAGTTACCTTCAAAAGGTGTAAGTACTTTTGTAAATCTTTCAACGGGAAAATGAGTACTAATTTTAATTTCAGTTGATGGAATTGAAAAACCCATACCTAGAGAAGGAAAACCACCTTTACAGCAACCGGATGAATACATGTGCTTGGTTAGAGCGCAGATGAAATCCAAAAAGGTAAGAACATATTTCGTTTGGACATCCTATAATCTTATGCTTCTTCTGTACTCCACAAATTATTCAGTCTTAAATTTTTGTATAACAAAATTGTCTCTTTTACTCCCGTTACACATAGAGCTGTGTTATGCTGGATTTGTTGCGCGACGTGCTTATAATACCCAAGTTTAAATGGATCACAACATACTGGGGCTAAACTGTACGGGATGGATTGGTATATTTTGGCCCCTCACACATTGAAGCTGTGCTGTGCTATCCTGGATGCGCTGCACTGCATTTTCGTGATACACACGTTTAAATGGACCGCCAATAAGTTGTTTGGGATGAGTTGGCCCATTTAAACGTGTATATTACCAAGAACGCAGCGCAATATATCCAGCACATCACAGCTCCGGTTTGTAATGGGCTATACTTTTACGACAATGGATTTATTTACTTTCAATTCTTCGATGTTAATAATATAGTAAAGAGAAAGGCTCTATCTTCTGTGTTTGCAACAAATACGGAGGTGAGGCAGGAATGTAATTTGAATCCATTTTTCTCTTTATTCATGAATCTCTGAGTGATTGATTGTGTCTAGATAGATTAGAAATAGAAGCACTATTATATACAGTCGATATTATTCTTCTTTCGGACTGCACAGAACTACAGACTATGTTAATGAGTTTGATCAATGTTGTAAGACCTGGAGCTTGAAAGTTAACTTTGGCAAGTCTAAAATAATCATATTTAACAAAGGAAGGGCAGACTTTTGACTGCAAAGTCTTGGTCTTTTGGCGACAAGGAAATTGAAATCGTTAGAAGGCATACATACCTCAGAGTACTGTTCCGCCGTGTTAACTCAAAGCGACGTATCTTCATGAAAGGTACTTTTGAGATAAATACGTTTTTTTTTTGTCAACCTTTCTTAAAATAACTGGTTCTTAGCAGATGCGTCCTTAGGTGATTTTAGCCGTTAAAAAACGAAGTACAGCATTTCTTCTTTAAATATTAGAAAACATGTTAAAGGGGCTTTTTTCAAGGTATTGCCTAAGCTCAGGGGACAACGCTATCATGCACAGCACAGCTTAGGCGGGGGGAAATTAGGGAAAGGGAGATTAGGAAATTAATTTGACAAATGTTGCACACACAATTTTCTTCATGAAATTACTGGTTTTACAAGTACAATTACCCAGTTATATCGCCGCGCCAGCAGAGGAGAAAATCTGCAGACGTGCGCCTAAGTCCGCTCGGCCACCAGCCTGAACCGGCTGATGTTACCGTTTACCGAAAAACGATCAAAAGTGTAGCTAACTTGTTTTCAGTTAACACATGGCAATATTAATCCGTAAATATCCTTTACAGAGTATATTAAAGAGCGGCGAAAATAGTCTAAATATTACATGGAGTCAATTTTTCAGAAAAATTGAGGTAAAACTTTTGGATGAGTTTAAAATCTTCCATGCGATTTCAAGTGCAAACTTTGCTTCTCGTTGTAGATTTGGGGACTTGCGTTATACGAAGACGCAGAGAAGCTCCAACTTTTTTTTTACAATCAGTTTCGAGCAAATCTTGATGCCAATAGCCAGTTTTTCTTAGAAGCACAAAGCATTTACTAAAGTATTTACTATAAAACTTGAGCCAAAGGAATTACTTTCACTTTATACATCTGGCCCAGAAGAAAAATTAAGTCTGATTAACTCTGCACTCGATAGATTGCATAAAAATGCAGTCATAATTCACGAAATTTGAAGAGTTGCCCTAATTCATTGTCCTGAGACAAATATCCTCAGGCTAAAACGTTTTCTCTACCGTGCACAACATTTACACAAAATTTCTTCCTAGATAGGAAATAAGCAAAGGGTTTCCATTTCGGCGGAAAATTTAGTAAAATTTGAAAATCTTACCAATTTTCGAAGTTTGAAATTTTATACCTCGTGATTGAAGAGTAGCAGGGAGGTCTCACTGAGGCGGGTGAAGCGTTAAGGGTTAAGAAAAAAGTATCCAAAAACATAAGACACAAACCTCTTTCCCCACGGAAATACCTCCCCCCTTTCTTGCTCCCTTCCTCTACGCCTTTCTGCATGGCTCCTTTTCCGCTCCCTCTCCTGCCCTCTCGCCCGCTTCCCTCTGTCCTGTTCTCCTTTAAGCAGCATACATTTCATATAGTGTGAAGAATATCAAGAAGATTACTAAGTCGAAAAATCCCTTTTTCTTTGATTTTTTGATATTCCTTTGATGGCCTGCTTACCTTACGCTTTTATTGTACTAAAATACAAATTATATAAATTTCCAATTTTACAGATTGCTACTATAATCAAAAGGGAGGATGTCCCGAAAATGATATCTATGTATGCTCAATTTATGAAAAGTAATATGGATGGACTGAAACGAGTAAAAAAAGTTAAAAGTAAAGCAAAAGCAGCAAAAGGATAATAAAGTGTAATATTATTATATGGTATTTTTTGTAGTTTTTGTTATATATCCTAATTCTCATTTTTTTTATAAAATTATTGTTACAAATCAGTGCCCTCATTGTAATCCATCTCCTATGTTACTACAAGAATATTGATATGGATTCCTTAATCTATGAATGCTTACTTCTACCTTGAAATGTTATATGTATATAATATCCAGTCGGCCGAGCAGCAAGTCGAAAATTTCATTGCCTTCGTCTCGTACTTATTTGATAAATATGTCCCAAGACAAACTAAGCGCATTCGTCCACAGGATTGTCCATGGTTTTCGTCGGAAGTGCAGGCTAAGTTTGCAGAACGCGAATACCTATTCGCTCGTTAGAAACGCATTAAAACCGAGGGAGCACAATAAAATATCCCGAAACAGCTACACGCAGCCATTAAGCGAACTAAACGCCAGTATTACAGTGCCAAATTTAGCACGGATTTGTACCTGCGTGTTTTATGGGGTAACTTACTATTCGTGCTGGAATATGTGGTAGGGATAAACTATCCCGCCCTTTTGATTCTGATGAACTTAACTAAGTACTTTCTTCTTTCAAAGGCTTTATTGCAGCTATTGACTACAACTTATTCTCTCCCTACCAATATATCTGCTTGTTCATTACGAGAGGTGTCATCTTGTGATCATGCCTAACAGGTCCTTTTGTGCAGTGTGAGCCTCAATGTAGTATTATTTGAGTTGGGCTCTATTAAGTCATGTGTAGTTGGTCCTGACAGTTTATCTCCCCGTTTTATAAAGATGCTGCTTCAAATTCAAAGTATTGGAAAAGCTTACAGTCTAGGCAAGTCTAAGCTAAGCTCTACAGTCTAAGCTAAAGTCTAGGCAAATTTTATGGTTTATTTTCCCGATGGCAGTATGGTTTTAGAGCCCATCATAGTTTCCAATGATTTAAGAGAAGCCTTAGATAATGATCACTTTATTTCTTTAGCATTGTTGGATTTCTCTAAAGCCTTTGATTGTGTCGATCATAGTTTGCTCATTGACAAATTCCATAAATCCTTTAACTTGCGCTTGAACGCGGTTGCTCTGGTTGGCAGCTTTCTATCAAATTGTTCTTAATTTGAACGAACCACAGTACCTTCGTGAACTCTTCTACCACGTCCCAACGTAACAGAAATCTAAATTGGTGATGATGAATTCATACCCTGTCCAAGTCATTGAGGAATTTTTTTAAAGGATGATTTTGTTTAACTTCCTTGTTTTCTCCACACTGATTTAGTAATTTAGTTTATTTTTTTCATTTCTTTGAATTGGTCCTTGAATTTTATTGTATACTACTTTTAGTTCTGGTTATTCCGTTAATTGTCTTTATAGTTTCATCTAGCGCCACTTCATTGATTTATACAATAAAAAATTATAATTTTGTGTATATTTACCTGTAATAAATGAACTAGTGAACGATGTCTCAGTATTACTCGACATTAGTGTAATGACCCACGTCCGTGGCCGAGTAGGCATGGGTTTAAATCCTGTATAGGGCGTGACGATATATCTGGTACCAGGCCTGTCTGTAATTTAATACCACATTTTTTACATGTTAGTGTATCTTCCTCTATACAATGATCATATCTTCGTTGAAATACACATAAATTAGGTACATGCTTTCTAATTTCCCCAATAACGTTTACTTCTACAATTTTTTCTCCAATGATCTTTTCTTGCTGTGTTTCCAAATTTTAGAAAGCAAAAACTGGGTGTTAATGCCTCATCTCCAATAAGTGAACCACCTACGAACCAACCAATCAAAATATATAAATCTCTTTTTTTCTTAAATACAATTCAAATATTTGAATATTTGAGAAAGAAGATTTATATGGTTCACTCATTGGAGACGAGGCCGTTTGTGTTATATGGAAAATAACCACAAAAGAATGCAGCAGTGCATCACATTGTAATGACCTTCATGGTGCAATAAATATAATCGTCATCATTTGTCTTTCAAAAATAACATCTCGTCATTTTGTGCCATACTTGTTAACAACAATCTTATATTCTTTCAGATAATCTTGAAACTGCTGAAGTTCTGGAATACCGACGCCTTTAATGGATATATGTACTCTAGTTTCGGTTAGAAATTCTGCCACATGTTGGGTTTGTATCTTTCCAATATTTCTTCTAAATTTCATATAATCGATGTCCTTAATATTAGTGATTGCAACAAATAATGGGCGGGGAAGGCACAAATTATCTTTATTTTCTATTTTTACTATCCCCTTACGCCTTGTACATTTTTCATTGAAAGTATTGAAATTTCCAGCACGATAATGTGGTGAACATACCGATTCCATGCCTAAGCAAAATGCGCCTGTGCTTAAGCCTACATAAAACACTTTAATGAAAA
This sequence comes from Dasypogon diadema, assembly GCA_006980735.1. Lineage (NCBI taxonomy): Eukaryota > Metazoa > Arthropoda > Insecta > Diptera > Asilidae > Dasypogon > Dasypogon diadema. Next base: position 22,738 of record QYTT01085395.1, on the reverse strand, counting down.
AAATCAAAGCCATTTCAAGAATTTTATAAACAACCTTCTGAATTGCTTTAAAAAATCTTAGAAATTATTTCCCAAAGATCTTATGCAACGGAACTGCAGCTCTAAAAAAAGAGGGCCGGGATCTCTCTCCTTAAAGCTTTCGAAACAAAAAGATATTCTAACCTGGTTGGTTGGCTGAAGCATTTGTATGAGCAGTTGTAGAATTTAATTGTGCCCCATAAAAATTCCGATACAAATATCTAATTGCCAACTAAGCGAATGTTTTTTATACATGAATTCGGGCACATTTTATTTCTTTGGGTTAGTTAGGATGTAACTCCAAACCAGCACTGATCTAGGGAAAAAATCTATTAAATATCTGTGAAAGAGTGAACTTCTTTAAACTGCTGCTGGTAATGACAGGGGAACTATTAAATAAAAGTTCATTAATCATAAAAAATAATAAAATTCAAAGATAAACCAATTCTCAACAATTTCAAGATGTTATTTACAGAAAATAAATAATTGTAAGAAGTTTATTCTCAATCTCCATAGTAGTGACCACTTGATTCTAGATTTTCAATATTTTCCACGTAGTCCTCATCATCTTCACTCAATTTCCTACTTTGAACGTTAGCAACAGCCGCTGCAGAAAGTTTCCTTTTTATTTCTGATTTTAGCTTAAGTTGATAATATTTAAGAATATTTTGGTAAAACTGATCAACTGTTATATCTGTTGAGTTCGTCAAACGAATCGCAATTCTTTCTGGTATAACAATTTTTTCTGTAAAAAAAAGAAGAAGAAAGAGATTAATATTTTAGTGTGATAAATATACTAAATTTAGGAGTCAAGACAAAATGAGCATGAATTAAATTAGCAAACTAATAAATGTGTATATGAAATTTATTTTAATTTTAGTAAATCAAAGAATTGATATGTTCATTCTGGAAAGTCATATACACTTTTATTATATATTTTATGCAAACTTTTTTTTTTTTAAAAAGAGAAGAGTTCAATAAGCCTTATGCTCTTTAAGTACAGATATTCCTTGAATTGGGATCGAGATAGGTTCATAAGTCGAGGATTACCTGTACGTGGTAAGTTTGTTGATATCGAGTATATGGGTATTAGGACTTGTCTGCTGATATAATGTTCATTTAAATCCAAAAAAAAACCATTCATTGGATGTTAAACACTTCTTTCCTTCGGTGATTTATAAAGGCGCTTTTTCATTTTGTCAGATCATTTTAAGACGGGTTCAAAAAGAAAAACATTGCAAACGATGAAAATTTTAGCCATCAAATTCAAATGTTGAAGATTTTATCCTTTGTATATGCAGAAGAAGTTTCAAGTTACTATAAGGAATTTACAGACGTTCTTGTGAAGAATATTGGGAAATGGTTCGAATAAAACTATATCAGCGGGAGAAATAATGACGTCACTCTTTCCTGATGTCTGGAAGATTGCTAAGGTCATGCTTGAGTTTTCTAAAACATTTGATACTGCTACTCACTTCAAATTGATTCCCAAATTGTATGTTAATTTTAACTTTTTCCCTTCAGATTGATTGTGAGCTTTCTTTCAAAAAGACCCGCAAGTGACGTTGCTGCTTCCTCTTTCCTGGGTTTCCCCAAGGATCGATTTTGGGTCCCTTGCTTTTTAGTTTGTACATTAATAATATTTGAGAGGTAGTGCATGATGCGCATGTACATTTGTATGCAGATGATGTACAATTTGATTTATGTAAACCTATTGGATTAATCATGGTTTAAAAGCAGTAGCAATTAACAAGCCAAGTACGCTTTTTTTTTTAATTTGGCTCCTAAATTTTTTTTTATGAATGCTGTGCTTTGCTTGGCTGACGAAAGCTTAATATGTAAGAGCTATTGATATGCTAGGCTAATTGAAAGTTGTACCCTACAAAGTTTTGTTATGCTTTGCTGCAGATATGTTATTGGTGTCAAAGTCTAAGTCATTGTTACCTGAGCTAAAATCTGCTGCGCTGAGCAGTGAACGCTTTTTTACGAATTTTTGCCCATCGATGCCTCGCCTGACACCTTCCGTCTTCCTCAATTTGTACTGTAAGTAATAAATACTTCAACAGTTTACAGCTCTCGTGCAAGGCATCGCTGGGCCCAAAGTAGAGAAAAAGCGTTCACGGTCTGTCTAAGGGGCTGACTAGTCTTTCTGTTATTGCTTGGTCGATGACAGCACAATTCAGCCTTATTATGAAACGAATGTGTGGAATACCCCAAAATCTAGCAATTTACAGCATGATTCAGTATTATCAGTTCGAAGAAAAGCTTTCAGTAAATACATTTAGCAGCAGCACAGCACACCATAGCTTTTACTGACTCAACTTTATTTTAGCATGGTCAATAACAGCAGTATGAAATGAAAAGTTGCTACAGTACAGCAAAGCGAGGTATTTAAAACATGAACATAAATTTCTTCTTAACCCTAGAAAACCCCAATGTATTCTCATTCACTGTTCATCTCTCAATAATATCGACATTCCTCCAGTTCTGCTTAATAATACGACTCTACCATTTCTTAACTGCGTGTCTAACTTGGGCGTGCCATTCAAGAGTCGGTTTACATGCTGTGACCACATTAAAGCTGCTCTTGGTAGAATTTACGGTGGGTTGCGTAGGCTCTGGCTGTCAGCTAATGTCTTGCATACTAACTTGAAACTCGCTAAAATCCTGATCTTACCTCACTTTACATATATAGTAGCCTGATTTTCCCGAAGTTCGATTCTTTTTGCAAACGTAAACTTGAAGTTACTTTCAATGATTGTATACGTTTTATTTTTGGCTTGCAAAAGTCAGCACACATCTCCCCTTTCTTTATATTAAACGTCTCTGTCACTGAATTCAAGCAACATATTTGCAAACTACCTTTGTAGTATGGTTTTATCGTTTCTCTTTAATGTAGGATTGTCTCCTTTTTTAATCCCCTATTTTCCTAATTACTATTGCTATAATTATTTTTTTCTCTTTTTTTGTTTGTTTAATTTTTAGTAGCTCTCAAAGAGATATTTTGGATCTTGTGTACATTTTTGCTTAATAAATGAAATATGAGATATTATCGGAATTTCACGGAATATATCGAGAGCTTATGGTGGAAATCCTCTATCCTACATTTTTTATCAAAATTTTTTATAGCATTAAAAGGACGACAAATATAAATTATATCACTATGGCATAAAATTTTTCAAAACATTTTTTTTTGTAGGATAGGGAATTATCACCATAAGGTTTCGATATATTCCTCTTTAGATTGCGGGTTAACTTATTATTCAAGTAATTTTTAATATATCACTATGCTTTCACATTTAATATATCACAACATTTCACTTTTATAAATCTATTTAAAAGAAGCATTTAAAAAAGCTAGTCGATTTTCAAAAAAATTCAAAACTAAATTGATTATCAGTTCAATAGCGAAAATATTTAAACGAAACTTATCAAACTATTATGTATCATGATTGAATACTGTTCCACTTTATGTCATATTACAAAAGTTCTTGACTTTCCCTAAATAAAATCACATTTATTATATTTTCTTACCGCAGTTAGAAGTTCCCTTTCCAGGAACAAATGTTTTTATTGTAGGATCCCAAATAAAAATGTAGTACAGAGAAAGCATAATAGCAGCTAAAGATACACATAACACATACACAGCAACAGTAAGTATTCTAATAGCTTTACGATTTCTTTGTGGTTGGTAGAAGCGACTTATTGTTTCCGCAGCCGGTAGTTTAACTTTCTCCTCAAAAGAGCTAACTTTAGATTCCATATTCACTTACTTTAAAAAGTTAGTTTGTGGTGTTTTTCTTTCAGTTTCAAGAAAATTCTAAAATTACCACAACTAACCGTAAAACTGCACAACATATTGCTTCATGGTCCACTTATAACTGTTTAAGACTAGCAAAACGCAAAGAACAAATCCTTTGCCTCTTAAAAATCGATATTCCTTTAAAAGCAGTGTCAGGTAAATGGACTCGATTGAGGTTACTAGGTCACAAGTTTGATTGATTTTCATATGTCGCTGCGTTCGTACCTACATAAGAGTAACATATAATTTTAAAATGGATTTGAATTCAATAAGGCTTAATAGAAGGTCAGCGTTAATGCAAATCTATGGAATTTTAAGGCATTCCGGAGAGGAAAGCGGCTCTTGGTCTCTTAAGGTTCTGGCAGTGGACTGTCCATCGGAGGCCGAGATGGCGTACCACGATGGAGAAGAGCACTTGCCTCAAAGTGGCTATAAGTCCTGTATGTGCAGTACAGTCACTGTGTTGCCGCTGGACGGCCACTTTGGGGTGGTCGATGAACTACAGGGGGTCCCTCCGAAGAAGTTTAATGCACTTCCGAAGAAGATCAATTAAAGAAAAGTGCGGAAAAGATCCTGGCGATCCTTGAAGATTCGCGACGGATCCTCTCTCATCTCCGCCTTCTTCAGAAGGAATCCCAGCAGAAAGGGAACTATAATTGGGTGGAAAAATGCGATCGCCTCCACACCAAAATAAGCTCTATTTTGGCAAAGTACCCAAACCCCTTCACTCCCGAAGTGAAAGTAGGATTGAAACTTCACCCACTTCGTATAAACGCGGATTAAAACTTTTGAGATAGGGCAATTCCGACTGAGGGAAATTTTAACATTTTTGCAATTCAAAGAGGAAAAATTATATCAAATGAACTGCCAGATAAATCCGGATTTTAACTCCGGCAATTTCCTTTGCCTATAAACGCAACAAGCCTTTCACTCCGGGAGTTTCAATGCGCATTGTAACTCTTGCCTATAAACGCAGTAGCTGACAGCCGCTCGGTTGCGGAACCTGGTGATGCGCTGCAATTTCATTAATGTCTACCGCTGGCCCAACCCATGTTGGAAAGCTGCAGATTCACTCCTTTGTTGAGAACGCTTCAATAGGAGCGTACCAGGCTTCCTGTTTGGGCAGAAGTGTTCTGAATGCGGACGCTTCTACCAACCCTGCCAAAGTTACTCTCGGAATGCGAAAGGCTCAATACGCAATTTACAGCACAAACATACAAGCATAGCTTGAACTTTGTGCTGTGGAACCAGTCGCGTTGGTTGCAAGAGGGGGAACCCCAACCAACCCAACCGAGTACTTTTTCAGACAAACTCGAAACTAGATTCGTTAATTGAGGAGTCTGGGCAACTCCTTGATGGTGATGAACTGGCGGAATATATCCGGAGTTATTACATCCATAATTGGATGAGTTTCTTTGACACGTTCCCTCCTTCTTGGAGGAAGATAAAGAAGTCCTGGACCGAGTTCTCACACTCAAGGAACTGATCACTGCTATGAAAGAGTTGAGACGTTATACTTTGCTTGGCTGTTATCCGCCTGATTGTAAAAAAGAGGGTCCTGCAGGGGATGCGGAAATGGAGGCCAATAATAAAACTACAGAAACATTTGGGTTTCCGCCCAGGTGGCTCGAGATCATCCCAAGGCTCTACAGAGACTGATATTCTGAGCAGGATCAAGGGCAGATTCTGTCTCCCATTCTATTTTGTTGATTTGTTAGGCAGGGCTGCTTTATTAGGTATGGTTTATGGCTTTGCCCTGAAACCACTCTTGGTAAATCTTCGTCGTCGCTATGGGAATATTCAGTACACCTCACCAAATACAGCGTATAGTTTTACCGTTTTATTATGATTTCGCGTGATTAAATAAAAATGTACGTAGCTCCGGAAACAAAACTCTTTTCTAAACACCGAGACCTAGCTGGATCGATTTTTCGCCCCCGTAAACCTCTATATTGTAAATTTTATTGAGATCGTTAGAGCCATTTTCGAGAACGCGATTAGAAAATATACAAATATTGCTCGTTTTATGAGATAGGATACTGTATAAAACAAAAGCGTGATTATGTATTTATGATGCAGCTTAAATTTTAGTTTGGACTCGTCAACTAGTTAAACAAATTAAAGAACAGTTAAAGAATAAACATACCTGGCACAATTACTTTCTGCTGTCTTGATTAGAGAAGATCCCTAGAAAATCATTTGCATTCGTCCTGTAAATAAAATGTCCTCATGGATTAAATAGAGTTGAAAAAAGATCATTTTTTTCATTTGCTCACATCTTTGCATTCCTTTCTCCTTTCCTTTTGAGACTTAGACTAACAGGGACTCTGAAACAAATTTTTGTTAAGTTCAAAAGTTAAGTTGAAAAGATCAATTAGGAGTATTGCCAGGGAGTTCAGATTTCGTTATTAGACATTATTTAAAAAATCGTGAGAAATATGGGACGACGAAGGTGCCAAGTCGCCCAAAAAAGCTTTCTGAATGTGACTATAAGAAAAGTTTAACTTATTCCCAGGTTCCCTACCTGCCATTATCCTCGTGTTGAAATCGCTGCGTGGCTGGGCATCCACTACTCGACGGATGGTATTATCCACGGGGTGGCGGGGTTCGCCAATTCCCCTCCTGCTCCTGGACTCTGAAGATATCATAAATTGTATAATACTGGGTAATTCACTTGTACACTTACCTCCTTAAAGGGCGGAGATTTTCTTGTCGTGCAGATTACGTTAGACCCGTCGGGATTCAAATCGGTAGAGGGGATGTGAGCGACGCTACTATTTCTGCCTAAGGGTACAAATTCCACTGCGAGCTCTTTTTCCTTTAACTTTCCCCAAACTAGCAACCGGAACAGTATTTTCCACTAATGCACGTCCTGTACGGTTTTATATTAGCAGACGCTCCACACCCCGGTCAATTAAAATTTTCTTCTAGTGAGCCCACTCCGGCATTGACTTCCCAATTTCCGCACTGTTTTTTCGCAATCACCTTCCGAACCTTTTCAGAGCTTGAATTCCTTTTTAAGGAGAAAACTGAAAATGGGGCTCTGTCCGCTACGACTTCTTCTATCACCGAGCACTACCACTTAGACAACCTGTCTGAGCTTCCCTTGTATCGGGCATCTCGAACTTTCCTTTGCGCACCTAGTCTGGCAATGCTTCCAATCATTTCCGTTTTTCCATAGAAGGAAAGTTCCGTGACCCGCCTTAATTGACAAGTGCAGACCGGTGTTGTGGTTACGGAGCGAAACGAAGACGGCCACAACAATACAACAAAATGCAATTTAAATGAACTTTAATTTATAAAAAACCTTTTATTAAGCAATTTAAAAAATATACAATTTAGTTATTAATTTTATTTCATTTTATGAATAAAACAAATTGAGTATATGGATATTGCATTAAAATTATTATATAATTTTTAGAAATTAAAAAAATTAACTTATTTGTCGATATAAATTAAAAAATAATTTCCATGATTCTAATTTGTAACAATTTGAGTTTTCGTCCCTCGGACATTAGTCGGGTGTAGCTTTTAAGCACATTTCTTGTAATCTTCTATTGATTTCTAAAGTTAGTGCTCGCCTAAATTGAATTATACTACTTATACTGTGTGCATATTATATTCAATATATTTTACCTGTACTTTTCGTACCCTCCAACAATGCTTCCCAATTCTTGTTTATAAAGGCGTATAAGCATTCCATCAAAGCACTCCAACTCTTGAAGACTAAACATTGGAAATTTCAGAATATGGTCCTTGGATGGATCGGCTTATGTAAAAAAAACGAAATATGTTTTTTTTTTTTTTAAATAAAACTATTCTTTCTCTAGATACAGCATTAAAATTTGCATATGCTGCTGAGTTAATGCTTCAGAAACCAAGCGATTGTAATTGAGGTCTAATAAGTATTACGTTTTATTGTTCAGAAAAGATTAGTTATATTTATTTGCTCTTTTCTGGTCATGTAAATCTGATTGGAGCGAATATTTCAGTTACTTCTTCCACTTAAAACAGCACAAATATAAGGTAATTTACATTGTTATATGTGCTAAATTAATTAAAGTTAGATAAACATAAAAACAACCTTATAGTCCTCTAATAATTTTTCTCAAAGTACTTTCCACAATTTCTGGAAGAGCTCCTCCCAATCGCTTTTAGACAAACACCAAAACGGAAATTAACTTTTTAGTCTGCATGTTATATTTTCAAACCTGCTTTCATCTACTTATATACAATTGCGTTTGTTTCTAATTAGAATCAGTTTTTTTAAGACATTGCCCAACCTCAAAGGACAACCCTATGATACACACGGCACAGCTTAGGCGGCAGGCAATTTTTAAAGAGGAAAAAGATTTGGCAATTTTAACCTGATAAATGTTGCAAATAAATCACAATTTTTGGCATGAAATTTTTACTGTACAATCCACACCAGTTTTGGATTTTAAGAGATGGGAAAAACGCAAAATTGGCAAAAATAAAGCTACACTTTATGGGAACGGAATTAAAAGCTGGAATGAAATTGTATTCAGGAATGTGGTTTGAAAATATTAGGATTATAGCATTCTTGGGGAATAGAATGTTGATGGCTTTACTACATAAGCGTTAGAGACCATAGTGAAACTTAATTATGTCATGAATCGCGAGGGTGTGTCCACGCTCCAAACAACCACCGAAATATTTACGCCGTCCCTTATCACTTAAAAGTCAATTACAAAATGATGATATTCTGATATGGATTATAAACCAATTCCCCAGTTCCCCCTCATTAAATTCGTAATGACGTAAAATTATTAAAAAAAGAAAGAAAATTTTTAGATTACTTCTTGCGAGTGCCCGAGTAGCAGACAAATCAATCGCCGCGCTGACGATGAACAAATTGATTTGCTGTAATCCAAACATTAAAATATTTATTTCACCGTTTCTAAATGTTTATTTCCGCTAAGCAGTAGAACTTCCATCTTGTATTTTAAGGATAACCGTTGAAATGACTACCAACAACGGCATCGTGCATGTTTTTAAATACTAGACCAGAGCGCATTATTACAGAGGAACATGGTGCCAATTATTTTGTTATAGGAATATATGGCGTTTTAATTTTAATAAACGTTTATATAAAGTAGTTCTATAAGTCTTTGCAAGCCAAACTTTTATACAAACTTTGAAGCTTTACAAAATATATTAGCATAATTGCAAAAAAAAAAACACAACTAAGATATAAAAACCCATATTACGAGCTTAGTGATATGCAACCTGTGTTGTTTGTTTAGAAAAAAAAAACTAGATAGCAAAAATAAACTTACCGTGAAAGTATACAACTAACCATTCAGGAATCTCCTCTAATAAATAAGGGTTAGCGGGCACAAGTGCGCTATGTGGACTAAACTGAGTTGGTTGAGGTTCTGGAAGTATGGCTTTCGGTGGTTCCGCTGAAGTTGTGTACACGTAACAAGAAGTAAGGCACGGATGGTTTCGTTGTGATTGTCGAGTAATATAACTAATAAAATCTTAATGATTTCCTGGTTATTTACCAATTTTAGGAAGAATTTTATACTTATAATAATATACACCATGCTGCGGTGAAACTATTTTTTCCCATCCAATAGGCAGGCCCTCTCTTTCTAGAGGATGAGACCAGTGAGTTGTTTGAGCATTATGATCGATGTAATATTTTCTGCCACGTAGGGTATAATACGCTGCCCAACCAGGGGGTAATGGTAGCTCTTCATCAATTGATTGCTGTGATGGAACTAAAAAGTTAAGAATATATATTGATAAAAAGAATGTATTGAAAATTTTTACCACTTGGAAGAACATGGTTTTTTGCACTATGAACTAAGTGCTCGCCAAAAGTCATCCCTATTCCTTCATAATTTCTAATCGGTTGGTACACAGGAATTTTAGTAGAAACCAATGCTACATTTTGTCCAAGATGTTGATAACTAATTGTGGAATTTTCTGGCTGTATACGGGAGTACACAGAATGTGGGTAACTTTGGCCAAAAAAGCTTTAAAATAAAAATTGCAAGGCACATTATTAAATAAAAATAAAATACTTAACGTATTGACATCTACCAAGTAACAACAAAATAAACTTCTCAGTCCCTAATGTGTCTCTTTTCACGAGGAAGGTTTTGCGTCGAAAAATAGAGTGAAGAGATAGGATAGGGACAGATGTGGTAAAAAACGGGGTTGCACCCGCGAAGTTTTTTGAATTCCTTTGTACTAATTTCATGAGTTCGGGTGGGATGAGAGCTGGAGCGTTCTGGAAAGCGAGAAAGTTGAGAGCAGAGATGACAAGAAAGCAATCTGATAACAAAAATTAGAAAGAACACCAGTATCGTGTATGACTCAAAAACTTCCTCACAGGATTTGTGCCTTTTTTCACGAGGAAGTTTTTGCATCCGACGCTCAAAAAATGGAGGGAAGGGATACGATAGGAACACATGCCGGAAGTTCTGTTCATTTACACAAAAGGGAATAAGAAGAACATCGGACGCAAGTAGTAACACCCTATTGTGAACACCGGAATTGGAGAGAGCGTAAAATGTTACGTACGATTATGTGGTTTACTTAGGTGGTCTGTATGGTCTGCGGTCTATATGGATTCCTTCAAAGTCAAATAACTTCTTGAATCAATACTCAGTAATTATACGTTTTCAAATAAAATGTTTGAGATAAGAGTTGTGCGACATAAAGATGGGCATCCAACCATTATTTTGGCTTTAATTAATTACAAAGATTTCAAGGTATTCCACCGAACCGTTCCCTTTTATTTGTTTACTCTGCATTTGTAAGGTAATATAAATCTAAGTAATCTTTTGTATTGCCCAAATATATCTATCATACTGACAAATAAACTACATATCCGTTAACGTAAGATAAAAATCTGTTGATACCTGTGCGCACAATAATTCAGGAGCCTTTTGAAATTTACTTTGTTAAATTTATAAAGTCAACTTTGCAACTGGGTAAACTCTTTACAGAGATGCTTTATCAAGCCCACAGTGTTTTCATATGATATTGGTTTCTCTATTCTAAAACGAGAGCTTTCAGATTCTACAAAATTGTTCAATACAAAAGATACAAAAATATTCCAAATATTATCTTAGCATACAATTCATCTTCATTTACTTTACAATCATAAAATCGTCGGTATTGGTGCTGCACTAACGAGTCCATCTAGATCTAGAGGTTGCAGATGGTAGGATGGTAAGAATAAGTAGCCGCAGACAATTCACTATACTCATACTTTCTTCCCTATTTTTAGGGTATGACATAATAATTAGTGTAAGCTTGTTTTAATGTGATGAAACGTAACAAAATCAATGCGATTTTTCCTAATCGGAGTTTGTGGTATTTGCATAAATCAGCTTTTGCACCAAAATTGGCAAATATTTTAAAATTATCTCTTTTTCACTTTAATAATGAACGAGAATAAAAACTACTCGTAAAAAGAAAACCGACGTTTAGTGGTAAAAGCTTGAATTTTCAATTTTCTCGCTGGCAACGACTTGGCCATCACTAATGATATACTAGTGAAAATTTGCGCCTATTCGATTTTCAAAACGCGCTCACTCGGTTATGTAAACGTGAGTAACATGTGTTTACTCGTAGTAGTCGAGTACGGGAACGAATATATTTCAAGTAGTGGGGACGGACCACGGCAAGTGGCCTGGAGGATATCAGCGCTTTGAAAATTTTGTTGGTGCGAATTCGTTGTAGTAAAAAGAAAATTGTCCATATTTAACATTGCTTTTAAACTTAAATACTACTATGTAAATTTAATTTGTTATTACCTGAAATTTATCACTAATTTATTAAATGCACTTACCGTGGATTATTTTGAATTTTATGATATGCTGACAACAGGCTAGAATTCGTATTGCTGTAAATCGGAGATTCAGGACGAAGACCGGCAGAAACAGAAACATGAGGTTGATTTTCGTATATTGGCGAAGCTTCAGAACAATAGTTATTGGACGCTGTCTGTAAAGATATATGTATTTCTAATAACTCATTATTTTTTATTACACAATACCCCTACTATTACCGCAGGTGATTGGGGACGAGAAATATTACGAACACTTCTTGCGGCACCATATGATAAATTGTGCTGATCAGAATTACAGTAAGGATCTGTATGAGAATGATCGCGATTTACAGAATAGTTTCGTGTAAATCCTTCAGTTGTTTTCCCATACACACCATCGGGCTGATGTCTCATGCGCTCTATTTGATCTATATTTACGTAATTACCAGTGCTGCTTAAATTATTACTACTGACTAATGTAAAACTATTTTGAGAAGGTGAACGACCAGCTGCGAACAATTCCATTTCTGCTGTTATTACGTTTTGAGTGTTTTGATTATGACAATTGTCTTGCATCATAGATGGACTTCCATGGCGTTGTGATGTATTTTGTTGAATAGATGAATTTGGTGTGTACTTTCCAAAATGTCCTAATCCTGCGACTTTAAATAATGGCTTCCCATTACCGAATTTCTCCTTTCCATAATTATCGATTTTTGGAGTCAGCGTTTGGCTATTTCTACGATTTTTAGTTTTACTTCTGTTGTCATCAAACGACCAAACGTTAATAACTGTATAATCGACAAAAATATAGTAGATTAAAGTATGTTTAGAGTGTTATGTTTAGCAGCACTATCTAGTTATTCATAAAATATATATATATATGTATTAGAAAACAAAATACGATCTTCTAGAAAAAAATAGCACTTTCAATGCGCACTAATATTGTATAGAAATACTACTCCACTCGTGGAATCAGTGAAATTCACTGAGATTTAAAATATGGAGGGAGCACATCATAGGGCCTTCGCACTAACATTACCGTTTTGGCACTCTGGTAGGTTTTTACTTTCAATGGTACGAATGTAGGCCCTATGCAAAAGTGGTTTGTTTTGAAACAAAGCAGCAGAATAGATGACAATTCGTTTAATGATGAAACGTACTTTGATTCTGAAAGCAACCTTTGAAGATTTCACTTACAAAAAAATTAAAACGGATAATAAAAATCGTTCTGAAGTTATAAATGCTATTATGCCATATAGACAGTACACTAAGCTGGAAAGATTTCTTTCTGTTGTATCTTAGTAAAAAGTTGCAAACCTTAAGGGGGCAGCTCTGTGTACAAAAGGAAAAAAGGAGTATTTTCTGAATCTTTTAAAGGGGATAGGAAAAGGTATTTTCTTTTGTGGGTTTTTTGCTACCATACAACAGTTGGCTTCATATTTGCCATCATTCGCCTATGCACTCTCTTCTAAGATGTATAACTTTCCCAATTTTGGGAATTTCAAAATATCCTTTGAAGGGATTATTCTAAACATATTAGGCTACTAATTCAACGAATAATTTTTTTTCCAAGTATCCAAACCGAGCTACCCCTCTACCCGAGCTACCCGATACATAAGTATTATATGGTTTTTGAATACTTTGTTCTGTTACGTATAGAAATGAAAGAGGCTTAATTGTTTATTGTATTCTGCTTTTTCTCCTGTCATTGTTTTTCTTGGAAACTTTTATTTTTTCAGTTATCTAAATAAATATTCTTACTTGTTGTTTTTGCGGTAAAACCGGTTTGCCCGAAGAGTCAAAAGTACACTTGAACATTTCTTTTCTTGATGCATTTTATGTTGAACGAGAAAATTTTGTTTATGTGAGGGATTGTCAATTGTGAAATACCAGAAATACCCTTTACATGTATTTTAGTGTGATGCAGCTCTTGAAATGGAAATGATTCTTGAGGCAAATGTGATGGCAGTCACAACTCGTTCCCTCTATCCTCTTGTCTAAAAAACCGGTTTAATCATTAGTCATGACTATAATCTACAAAGAGAGCGAAAGCCCATAGAAATCTTCAGCTCACCGATCTCTAATAAATGGGCAGCTCAATTTGCTATTTCATGGGGGACCAGTTATCCAAGAAATAGAATACTTATCGAAAACGAGAGGGAATATAGTTCCATCACTTTTTGTTGTTCAGTATCTTATGGGTAAAATTGGCATTTACCCTAGACACTGAATGCTTATCGGAAAAGTTACAGCAATATAAGAATGGTGCCATTCAACTTAATGCAGGTTGAGTAACATGCTCAGAGCTCAGCCCATGTTTATATGTAAATGCTCCACCTGAAAAGTGGCACCAATTTTACTCTTGTCTTATACTTTCTCTATAGCTCTTAAACTTCCCATTAGACAATGCATAAAAAATAGACGGTGCTATACAAAGTGTACTTGTCTTTTACATCCTTGAGAAAGCGCGCCGATTTGAATTCAAACTGTAACAGTACTAAAAATACATAAAGTGTGGTAAAATATATTGTCGGAAACAAATATTTTCAGAACATTTTCAATCACTTTCTAAACGAATAGCTCATTCGCGGACCGGAAATCTTTAAGTAACTGCTGTCGACATTTTCCTCCGTTTCTCGCATGATTAAGGAAACCCTAAAAGTTGTGCCATTCTTGAGGCAATAATGCTTTTTCCATAGAGAAAGAAGAAAGAACAATTTAAGTGCGGCACTACGCGAAAATACGTCACTAATGTCAAAGCAGCAATGAAACAAAAACGATATAAATGACTACTCAGCTGCACCAGCTGTATTCGTTTGAAAATTTTCCAATCGTTTCCACCAGAAATTCACTGGATTCTTGGAGCTGGTGCGGATTGCACTGACAAGTACTAGGTATAAAGCAAACGAAAGGACCTAACAAGGTGTAATTCAAGCAAATTTTAAGTCACTAGGAGGTTGTTATGTTAGACATGTAAAAGTAAGAACTTACTTGGTATTTCCGATGGTATTTCCTTTTTAACATATTTTCCTACGACACCTTCCTTGAGCGGCTTATCCTTATTCTTTCTTGAAAGCATTTTATGTAAAGTTTTTGATCACAGAATTTATATAATACACATTTTTAAGGGAACTCGGTGGTAGAATATTGTCTATTGTCTTCTTTAAAATGAATTTTGTATATTCCTGTTAGGCATTGGCAAGCTTTGTTTTTATTAAAGCGTAAAGTTAAAAACTAAGGTAAATACACGAATTCTAGGCACCCACTTTACGTTAAAAAATAGCTTCTATCTCAAGATTTTTATCCAAATTGAATTGTCAATTCATAAATGTTCTTCTTCGTCTCCAGAAAGTTGCAGCAATGGCACCGGCATGTAAACATGCATTACGTTTACATAGTGCCTTGAAGCGAAGAAGAAATAATAACAATTATCTCTGCCATAAGTGGGTATTTTTTAAGACAAATAAATTAATTTTGCACTGCTACGGTTTTTACTCACGATTATTTTAACACGACGACTGTCGCAATTAGCATAAAAGCTTTCGTGTTGAAATACCTTCGTTGCAAGAGAACATTTTAAATGCCGGGTCAACGGTGACTGGCACAGCTGTTAACGTGTTAATCATCAGTTATCTCTTAATTGAGCCTTTGGATTTGTGGGCTTCCCATTCCAAAGGGTTATAAGTATTAAAAGTAAATATAAAATCTACAAGCGAACAATATATTGGAAAAGTTATTAAACTTTTTATGGTTATTTTTTTCCATGTATAATTGCGAAATATCACAAAGGTAATAGGAAATCAGTTACATTAAAATATAAACCACTAAAATAAGGGAAAATAAACTTTATTTATTCATTTCAAAAGAAGTTTTTCTACATGGATTATTTGTCAACTGCTACTTATCGTCTTGCTTCTCACCACTTAGTTCCATCTCACCTACTTTTTGGAAACCTTTTAACCGGATAATTTTAGCTTGCTCTATATTCATTGCTTTTGCAAACTGTACACCTAAAAAATATTATAAAAATAGGTTAGTAGTAGAAAAGTAGGTTTTAAACTATTATCTGCATTATACCTGGTGAGAGTTTCGCGTCCATTTCTGATTTATATCCATAATACAGGGCCCAGTCATTACGCCCCGTATACATCATGTAGCCCACTACCCCAAATGCTTGCCAAGCAATTAGCATATAAATTAAGCTAAGACGTTTCCGCCAAAGATCTGCAGTATCATGAGGAATTGGGTTAGTATGCCTTCTTACGAACTGTCGCAACCACTTTAATTTAAACATCGCCATTTTGCGTGTTTCTACGAATATATTAATAAATCTGGAAAGTAAAGAGAAAATAATTTTCATTTAATATATTTATTTAACTCAGAAATTTTTAGAAGAAAAGCAATTTTGCTTAAAAAAATAACAAGCAAAACACAACACGATTTTTATTTGTTTTTTTTTTTTTCTTTTAGGTATTACCTAATCTAAACATTAATCCACAACTGGCTCAATCACCCTGCCCATAATATGAAATGGCTTCCATACTAGATATGGGCAAGATGGCCCTTTTTAATGTACTGAAGCACTTCGCTCAGTACATATACTACATTCGAACGATTCGTTCTCTTCAGTCATTTGGATCCATTGTCTTGTCAAGACGCAATGCAAGGGGCCTTTTATCGTTCGTTAGTAGCAAAAAACATACCACAAAAATGGACCTAATGCACTTCTGCTCCCAGGTATTGTTAGTATCACTTAACAGCCTTTTTCGTGAAATGTCGGCATTTCAGAAACCCCACTTGACACCTAAACATATACCACAATTATATACTCAGCCTCGTTCGAAATTATCCAAACATGCAGCACAAACCGTCTAACCACGCATAACCATCAAAA
>QYTT01085394.1:91766-122622 GCA_006980735.1 Dasypogon diadema | reverse complement strand
TTGGAATTTATTATTGAGGCTGCCTTAATGTATGCAGTAATGAAGCTATGGAAAAGTTTACGCCATTAATTCGCAGAAGAGTTGTTGCCTCAATAAACGCATTTGCGCTTGCATATTTTTAGTTAAACGCCACATGCCTGGCACAATTGTTTACCTCAGGATTTGCCATGAAATGAGGAAAATATTACTTCAGAGGTAGCGTGGGTTTTTCGCCCACAAATTTCTGACAAAGATTAATGTAACTTAAGTTTGATGTTGTTGTCGGTTTGAAATGCATAATGGGCCGCAACGATGAATGCCAGCATCCACCAAAAATCCATTTTCTTCCGGATGGTGTACTGTTTCCACTTGGAATTAATTGAATGTACTAGCACTTCCTCAATACAAGGGAGCAGCCACCCTTAGCTGTCTCTAGCAAATGCTAACTTTTTCGCGACTATAACACCTACACATAAGTTAAGTTGTTGAGCAGCAGTTTTGTTTTTAGCTAATTAATTTACATCAGCAGCAAGAAGCATGAGAACTTAGTTCACGGAAAAGTTACCTCCTTTCAGTAACATTAAAAATATACACACAACAACAACACAACAAGATATTTAAAATTCATACCACTTCTGTCGGAAAGGATAGAAGTATCACTGACAGACATGCATTTGATTTCATTGCGAAATAAACAACTTTGAGAGTATCCTGGGGGTCTTACATACCTCCATAGTTTCATATGAGAAAACTTTTCAAATTGAGCTATTTCATAGCTTTGAGAGGATTTTATTGTTTCTGTTTTGTCATTGCCTGTCACATCTAAATAGAAAACTCATAATTGAAACAGGAAATCAGGTGAGCAAACAAAAATTTTAAGAAGTACACGAAGTAATATTAAATTTCTATATCAGTATATTCCTCCGTTGTGTGCAAGTGGGGTTTAGTTGGATATTTTGAAAGGGAACTTTTTAAATAACAAAGAAATAATTTTAAAAATAAATAAACTGGGCGCGATTGATCTACCCACACTGCCAACTTCCCATTAGGCCATTTTGTTCTGCTTTTGAAAGTTTATTTGTTATTAAAAAACACACCGGCGATTCAAATTTTTTGCAAACCTTATCAGATGTTCATCATGCAAATATGCGTCGAATGAAATTGGTCTGGAGTCGATATCACTATTTGTGGGAATATATAGAAATTTTCAATTCGTAAAATCGGACCCATTACAATAACTTCCAAATGGGAAGTTTTTAATATAATAAAGAAGATATTATTATAAACAGCAGTCATAAAATCTAAATATTCCAAGATAAATTATTATCGATCCCAGACAGACAAAATTCGAGCTAAACAATCTCAAAGCCATTAAATTATCTATTCTTAAGCTAAATACAATCTCACATAAACAGAATATTAATAAAGAAATGAGTAAGCTCAAGCTAAATTCTTAATAAAAATCCCACATAAAGAAAAAACTGATCTCGAGGAAGGACCCAAAACCTTGTTAAAAACTGTATGTTAATGGGCCATTTTGGCGGGAAATTTAGTGAAATTTGAAAAATAACCAATGATTTTACCAATTTGTCAAGATTGAAATTCCAGATCTCGTGATGAAGGAGAGGTAGAGGGGTGATTAGGGATTCTTTGGAACAGGCAAGAGGTTTCCTATCAAATGACATCTAATTGTGTTTTACAGGGCGTACAATAAAAATGTTACAGGGTGTTAAGTGAACAAAGTACTCAAAAATATTTTAAATCGTTGAGGGTAGTTTTCACCCCTTTAAACCGTTTTTCCGCAGGTATAAAAATATGTGTTTTTTAGTTTTTCGAGTACTACAACATATGTGAAAATGAAAAGAATTGGAGGGGGACACATAAGTGACATTCCTTGTTAGTCCCAACCGCACACGAGAATTTCACAATCTAACGCAATATCATAGTCACATTTGACTGTCAAACAAGCCTTCCTCTTCTCCTCTCACCGAACGATGTTGCCAGATATGCATTCTCAGCTGTCAAAACCCACTGCACATTACTGCCATCGATAACGTCATCATAAAATCAAAGATGGAGGATTTTATGACTTTAGACCCCCTTCAAAAGTACGTGTAAAATTCTCCCCAAACCAGTATAGCTTATTTACTGCTCTAATACCATAAATCTAGGGTATAAAAATAGAAGGACGGGTGTCTAGTACAGGTGAAAAATATAATCCCCCTTCTATACTACTTTGTGTTGATATTTACTAATAGACTCTAGAAAAAATTAGGGAAAAATTCAGAGGACATTGAAAGCTTTAAACTAAATATAAGAAAAACGAAACTAGGAATATGTCATCTACACTTCTCTTCACACAGGAAAATTAATCCCTAACTGAAATCTGATATTAACTTAGCCTTCAAATGTATGTAACAATTATTAAAGCATTTCGTTGTCAATAAATACGTCCTATGAAGATACTCAGGATTGAATGAAGTTTTATTATAGTGGACTCTGAATACCTCACCCTTTATTACAAAACCTCCACTCCCGTATTTCTATTTATTGTGACTTAAAAGAAGTATGCATTACCTGGACGTTATGTCCGGGACTTCCCCAATGTTCTTTTCATAACGAAACGAAGTAGTTTTGTCACCAAAACTGTCAAATTACATTCAAAATGAAATGCTGTATGTCCTCTGTTGGCATATCTCCATCTGATAAATTTTAAACTGATATAGTTTTCTTTATATGTCCCTTATCTTGCCGCTCTATGGGCGGCATCTGAATAACAGAAAATCTCTTGGCAGCATTTTCATCTTATTATTTTTATCTCTAGATGTGCGTAAACATTTCGTATTTACCCTAGTCCTTTGTGCATGTAATTGAAAAGTTAATATTTTTCCACATCAACTGACAACCACCTTTTATGGCTTCCATGGCTCTTTCAAATGGCTGAGTCTGATTCCACAGAGATTCCATTGCTTTCGTATCTTTTATATAAATTCAAAGGAGGAGGAGTTTGTATTCCATTCATCATCATCTTCTTCAAAAGATACCAAAAGGCGACGAATTATTTATTTAGAATTTCCATGCAAATAAACAGCTTTCAAGATGTATAGTCAACAGAAGGTATTTACTTCTCTGGAGCCGCATTGCATGTTCTCGTTAGTTCATGCATAGGTTTCATTTCAACAAAACCAAGGATAATTTCAATGTTCAGTTTGTTTCCGCATATTCGACCAAAAAGCCATTTAAAATAATTGGTGCATGTGCTCCAGCTTCAGGATATAATGCGTCATCAGCAAATTTCATAAAGGTGCTCAATTGTTAATCGGATTATTTGCATTCTTCGAAAGGAAATTTGCGTGTATTTTGCAAGAAATAAATTGTCATAAAATTAGAGCATAAATCGGAAGTTTACCTCACAAGGGTATAACAGAAAAAGAAACTCAGACCATGCTTGTGCCATTTACCAGAGTGGAGATTTTGTTGAAGAAGATAAGCCGAGACTTCCGGATTAAATTTTATCATTCATTCTGTAAATTAAAAATTACATACTAATATTACACGAGCTTATTAGTACCCCAGGGTAGAAATGTGTTGAGTCACAAAGCACAATTTTAAATGAGAGCATTTTGAACTTTATATTTTTCATGTTGTCTCAAAAACTCAATTATCCTAATGTAGGAAATGATGCCCGAACACACGTTTAAAAGGCATCGGCCCTTATTACCTTAAATCATAATTAATCGTTCAAATTTCTATTAAAGAGTACAGTGCTAAAATTGTCCAGTTTTAGAATAAATTCTAGATTATTATTAAAATAATTTTCACCTCATCAAACTTCTATAAGCCTGTAAAGGCGTCTACAGGAGCAACACCTCATTTTTTGTCCCGCCCCAATGAAATCCGATAACAATTTTTTTTTTTTACAATTTAATAGTCCTAACGACGTGATGATTTTTTTCTCATTACCATTACCCACAATATTTGACGGTATGACAATATCAGCGAGAAAAGGATTCCACTAAATTGAGTTCTAAGGCAAAAAGTGTCCCTTTCAAAAGGACAGCAACGTAATATCCATTTATTGCTTTTCACAAGATGACTTTCACTTTAATGGCATTTTTACGAGCATTCTACGTTTTAGGTAGTTAGACATTAAAATTTAACTAGGCAGAAAAGGATTAGGACAGGGTGCAGAAAATAAGCCACAGATGCCAACATTTATATTGGTTTAAGGAAAGTTTTGTAATGACGGCAGGAAAAAACACGGTAAAGTAAAATTTGATGATGATATAAATAAACAATAGGAAAAGAAAGTAATTTGATAGAATTTACACATTACAAAGTTTAAAATCATTTATCAATACAATGGGTTTAAGCCACCTCGTTCCGCCAAGAATAGCTCAAAAGTCTCTTTCCACACGTCAGGTTAATCGTAATAGTGACTTATTACACTTTTTAGTGCCTTCGAAATTTTCTTTGAGCGTTATTGCAAACTATGATAATACCCAAAATATATTGGACAGAGTTCGGAGCTTTCCGGAGCTTTTAAAAACGCTTTTATATTTGTTTCGAAATTGGATGATCATCAAGATACTCTAACATTATTAAATTTGCACTCAGTTGCTTATTCACTGGCTTGCAAAATGAAAATTATGACATATAAAATGAAGTGGGGTTTTCCACATAAAATTTAATATTTTTAAACATTTTAGGGACTAGCTGTTGCTCGCAACTTCGTCTGTGTGGATTCAAAATATGTTCGTAAATGTCTAATACTAAAAATATTAAAAGTTTACATTCTGCAATCTTCAAAATCGCCCTCAAGTATACGACGTTATGAAGTTTTCATTCCATTACCAGGATAAGCAGGCTGTTGGGTTAAGTATAACTATCCACGTGAGAAGGAGTAGATTCCGTCAAACTTTAGCGTCTGTCTGTAATACATGTTTATTAGTAATCGTTTTGCAGTCTCCTAAACTCAACAGAGAAGTCAAAGGGTATCAAGGGTATGCATAGTAAAAATACTGACTCTATTTCGAATGGAATTTAAGTGTCCACATCTCTTAAGTATAATCTAAATGTAAAGATTTGCAACTAGGAAAATGTTTGTAGCGTCTAGAATATCCATTAATGGGATCGGTAAAATTGTTATATAACTGTCTATCCGTCTAGCCACAAAATAATTCGAAAACCCTTTGAGTTAGACATCTTCGATATATTTTTACTCGGTGGATGCGTGTAAAAGTAAGAAAATGCATAAAAAATCGCATAAAACAAAGTAAACACGCGAAAAAAGGGAACGTGTAAATTAGATATATCGTGTGAAAACAGAAAATAAAAAAACACTTGTGTTAAACTATACCGTAGGCCGGTTCTCCCTACATTTTTGGTCCTTCGAGCCGGATGTACTTCTTTATTTCATATATTTGTGTGAATTGTTCAATTCAGATACGATAAGAAATTAATTTTTAAACAGAAAATATGAAGATAAGATCCTTTAATACTCTCATACTCCCACGTATTATAATAGTGGTACTGAGATGTACGAAAATAATAAAATATTGCCAAGTTGATCTCATAATACGAGAACATTTCGCCTGCCATTGCTAAAACAATTCAAATTCTACCTAACGGAGCATATTGACCCCTTCATAACCGTCACAAATGTATGCAACTTATTCAGGTTAAAATAAAAAGTACCTACTAATATAATACATACCAAAT
The DNA here is from genome assembly GCA_006980735.1 of Dasypogon diadema. Classification (NCBI taxonomy): domain Eukaryota; kingdom Metazoa; phylum Arthropoda; class Insecta; order Diptera; family Asilidae; genus Dasypogon; species Dasypogon diadema. Next base: position 116,922 of record QYTT01085394.1, on the reverse strand, counting down.
TTACGTGGAATTTTGTAATGATTCATGAATTTGAACGGGTGCATGTATGCATGAAATATTCAGCATATATATTTAAAATTTAATTTAAATCATAAAAGGATTGCACGTTTCGAAAGGATGCATTACCATATTAAAGTACAAAGCACGTTGCGAGAAAAAATGGGTTATAATTATTTAAAAAAGGAACGATAATTATTAAATTCGTAGTTATACAAGCTGATACGGAAAGGTGTGTTCCAACATATGCCAATCGATTTTGTGTAGTATCCCGATCAATTGTTGTTCCGACACTCCTCCCTCCCCCTCTATAAAATCACTCCTTCTCTCGTATTTTTTAAATTGGAAATTTTTCGCCTTTGGAGAGAGGGTGCTCTTACTTAAAATGTTTTAAGTCTTGCAAAGGACATGGGCATTTTTGGAAAGCTTGAAAGTGCTCTGGATGTTAAATGAAATGAAAATGAAAATGCTCTGGATGTTAAATTATCGCCCTCCCGTCGATAAAATATGTGACTTTTGATGGACGGTGATATGTGACTTATAAAGGACATCGATGCAGAGGTATATACCCCATCTTTCGTCAAATGTTTTGTTGCAACAATAAAATACAGTCGTTACCTATTTAATGCGCTCCTCTGTGCTTTGTAAGTCACAATTTTTGGCATGGAATTTTTTCACAGTGGTTTTGGCAAGTACAGTTCTCGTTAGTAGAATTGTCTTAATGACTGGTAGACTATGCTCTTTGCTGGAATCGAACCCACACCCATAGAGGAAAAAATCTGCAGACGTGCACCTCAGCCCTCTCAGCCACCGGTGTGGGTATTCTAGCAGCATCCCGAGGATATTTATCAGGAACTGTATTTGATTCCATGTGTTTTTATTACTGAAGACTGATTTTTAATAACACTCTAAGCGCTCTTGTTTAAATATAACAACAGCTTACAATTTTCGTGAGTACTGTTGACTTTTCATTCCGGTTAATATCAAAATTTCTTTCATCTCATTTTGAGGAGAATAAATTTTTCTTATGTCTCAAGATTCCAGAAAGCCCATATCTTCGCCAAAAAGAATTCGAAAACATTATTTTTACTCGCCTATAATTGTGTTCGGGAGTCACCCGCATTGAGTAAACCTGCCGCGAAAAATCCTCTTAATTTACACACTTTCCTTCTCTTAAGAATTGTAGTCTTTTGACATTTCCTACAAATCAATTACTTTTGGGAGGACGAGGGATACATAAGCTCTCGATGGATTCAAACTTCGTCATATGGGCATAAGGACTATTTCCACAATTCATCGACTTCGAATAACAAACTACACGAATTGATCCTCGACCCCACGACCTACGCCACTGTAAAGTACAGTAAAATATCATCGCGAAAGGTATAACAAAAGCTCCTGACTCCATCATCAAGAGAATTGCCACTTTTATCCTTGCTCAGGATTTTGCGCAGTATGGCGCCAGTTGGAGTACCATTCTGACTAGATTCGTCAGGCGTTGAAAGTGCAGACGGAACAACAACAACAACCTTTTGGATGAATACTTGAGCAGGACTGTCGAACAAGGAATAAGCTCTGATTGCTGACGAAGCTATCGAGAGAAGTTCAGTCGCTCGATTCAGGACGACACTCTAGAGTCCTTTTAGACGTTTCAGTTTCAATTCGTCCGCCGAAGAATCCTACCATAATGTGGGTTCGGTGAAGTTTTCCTCTTGTGGGAAATGTTTCGCGCGCGTGTTTTCACTACAAAATTAACGGCGGAAGTGCGTTCTTCTTGGTTAGCTGGGCATCAGACAGACAGAGATGTTTGCCTTTTCCGGTATAATTTCTAAACGTTTCTGCTGATTGGAGTTCGATTCCAACGAGCGTTCACGTCCTCAAGGATAATTAATATGCGTGTCGCGGATAATATATAGAAAAAAAATAGGCGATTGCTCTTCTAATGACCGAATGCCAACCAAAATGTGTATAGCGCGACATTAATATTCGTCCTGACAAAATTCAGAGATCTTAATCAGTGGACTATAACAGGAAGCAAACAAAGCCGTGCTTGATGTGCTGCCCGATATTTTTTCTGCAATCTCTCAAATTTTCTTTTCCTTCTTTGAAAACTTGCGAGAGATACTAATTACTCGGGTTCGCTTTTTGTTTGTTCCCGAAGGAATTTGTACTGTAGTAAGAAGTGTGAAAAGCTTTTGTTTTGCATCAAGGATGCTGCCAGCTGCTGGCTTCGTGTAATTAGATAATTTTTTTGCAGTATCCTTCCTTTCCTTGGGTGCGGTGTGTACATGATAAAAACCAGGCGATTTCGTTTTCGTAGTGCCATCATTTTTGCGATGAAGTGCTTCCCCCCGTTGATTGTGTTAAGTGATTACGGGGATTGTGCTTGTGTCCTGGTATCAAATTTGTGATTTGTTGCAATGATGGATAAAAAATTATGGAAAATTTATGTTTTGTGTTGTGTAGGGCTATGCGACTTGGTGCCAATGTTGTGAGTTTTTATGGTATAAAATTCATGACCTCACTATCAAATGAGATATTGTGAGTATTTTCACTTTTGTTGTTGTTGTTGTTGTTGTGAAATTCAAGGACATTCATTGCGGTTCTATAGTCGATTCTGAGTATCTTACATAGCCAAAAAGGATTTCGCTGGAATATTCGTTTTTAATGAAAGCTCACGTAAATGTCTCCATATTATAATAATTACAAAAAATTAATTGAACTAAATTTCACGAGGTTTACATGCAAAGAATGGGAAAATTTCCAAAATTATTTATTCACTATTTAAAAACGGACATTCACGATAGAGGTCACGACAACTTCAAAAACATTTTAATATTTAATTTTTGTCATAGAGGAGGGAGGAAGGTTGGTTGGGTGGCTATAGGTTCAATGTACAACAAGGTCGTTGTATGTTGTCCACTTTCGCGTTTACAATGACTAGTGGGTTAAAAAAGTTGATACTGGAGAAGGAGTCATGAATAAACCAATAGGTACATAGCTTGTAAAATTCTGTTAGTCCATTTCACATAGTGTCAATCTCTGGCACTTCAACACAAAACCAAATCAATGCATTTAGTTGACGATGAATATTTAGGATTTTTCTGACTCTGCAATCTGCCGGACAGTTTTCAATAGATTCATTTTCAACGTTGTACGTCGAACGTCATTGTCAATACCGTAGGAATGACGGAGTAAGGTTTGCCTTTCAGAGTCACGTGCTCTTTTCCAAATGTTAGACGGGTGAAATCTGTATTTTGTCCAAAAATTTGTAGCACCTACCGCGTAGAATATTCTAGTTGGAATTTCGTACATCGGGAAACGATTTAATATGGATATGTATGCACAAAGTGACTGCGTGCAGAATAGGATTTTTTTTTATATATTACAGTCATATGGATAATAGGTATTTAGGAGGATAAAAAAATTTCACAACTTTAATAAAACTTTGGCATAAAATCAAAGAGGAAATTATTAGTCTCGCTGCAATCTTGCAAAAAAATACCTCTAAATCAGGTTGTTTTTTAAATAATCGAAAAATCTAGCTCAAATACTCTTGTTTAGGCGATCGAATTTTCAAAATAAACTGTCGTTAATAATTAATACTTTTATATATATGTTATATGTACACTATATATACATATATGCACATTGCACAACCAGTCTTTTAGATTGAAATGCTTATTATTAAAATTTCCTGTGGTTATGGATATCTTTGAAAAGGTTTCTTTTGAAGTGTAAATATTATATACATATGTTATTAATTTAATATTGGAGATAAATATACACGGCATCTAGTAATGTTCTAGTCATCCACTAATAGCAGAAAGAAGGCCGACAATGATAGTGTAAATTACAAAAATCAATATAATCTTTTTATTATAATTTTATAATCACTCAAATCATTAAAATAGTTCTACGGTCCGCCTACCTACACACAATTCTAACTATTCCGATCAAACTAACATCCAAAAATAATTAACTTTGATAAAAGTCTAAAAAATTGTCCAACTTTTCAGGTTCTTCGTTCTATTTTGAATTTTTTGTTGTTTACCCTGAAATTCACCTTATTATTTATCAGGCCTCTATTTGATATTCCTGGAATCAAACCCCTGTTGCAAATTTTTATATATCACCTTATTTAGACAGAGATGGGTAGCAAAAAAGCTCCAAGATAAAAAGAGACGACGACATCACAAAATCGAAAAGAAATGTGTAGTGCCCGTAACAGTGGTCCTCTCTTTCATGAGTTCAAGTTAGCCTCAATGAAAATTGCACAATTAAATTATCCTCTATTATGAAAATGAAATGAAAAAAGAAGAAGAAGGCTGATTTATACATATACAGATAATATCGTATGCAATTGGGCTATGTTTACATATATTACACAGATTATTATCCCTGTTTTTGATCTCTTCTTTGATTGCGATTAAAATGTTTGGTGTTAGTGGTGTTAGTTTCTGTCGTATAAATCTTCGCAGTTTGGTCTCATGTCCTGATGAATTTAAGCTGATGATTGCTGATTCTGGTGCTGATTATGTTTTAGTCATAGAAATATGGTTGGGGTAACAGGTTTGTGACCAGTATCTTAGCATTCCCAGCTACAAAATTTTTCGTAATGATTGTAAGGGACGTTGGGGTGGTGGAGTCGCATTCTATGCGAGAAATTGTTATCATTTAGAAATGATTTCCTTGTAAAAAAAAAAATTGTCGCCGTGAGTTTTTGTTCTTGAAATTAACTCTCGGCGGTACGAATGCTAGTATATAACCACTTAAAAATTACTCTTTCGATCTAATTATTTATCCTTCAACTGAATTTTTCAATGGGAAAATATAGTGATTTCAATATAAACCTTGAGTCCTATGATACAAATGCTAGTAGTTTGTTGGATGATGTTAATTCCTTGAACGTGGAAATTATTGATAATAACCCTTTCACTTGTATAACTGGTTCCCTGTCGGATTTTTTTTATTGTTGACAGTGACACCAAGGTGAGTTTTCGAAATCAAATGTCTTTTACTAGATCTGGCTATGATTTCATTTTTATAAAATACGCAGTTCTCGAATAATCCACTGAAATTTCAATTTTTTAGTACCGTGATTATAAAATTATAGAAAGGCTTGAAGACTGCACCAGGCTCCCTTGACGATACTTAAAAAATCTCAATATTTAATGAACTATTATTATTATATTTCCCTCCAAGACTGTGCTGTACTATCATAGGGTATCTCCTGAGCTTTGCCATCACCGTAAAAATGATTTATCTATATGAAGAGCAGGTAATATAGGAAACTGTAGTCAACAGGCCACGAGGATTTGAGTGGTTAAATTTTGAACTATAAATATTAACGGCTAGGAGAGATATGCTGCATCGCAGATGGAAAAAACCGCTCTAGTGAGAATCATCTGCTCTTTGTACGACAATGTAATTCAGTCCCTGCCACTATATCCAACGCGAAAACACTCCGCATCTTTGACGGTTTCCGTACCACTGACCTCTAAGTTACCTGAGACGGGTTCATGTAGCTCGAAAACGATGGTCAAAGGATCGAGTTATCATATAAATTTCATAACAATTCGATCGTTTAATAATTGTTTTCAAGCTACATAAACCGACCCCTGGTTCATGAGGAAGCGTTTCGATCTCGACCTTTATAGGAATTTCTTTGGAACACTCCTCTACTTATTTTCCAATGTACGATCGTGGAATATGAGAATGCTCCAACATCATCCCCCACATGGTTAAATCCTTCACCCAAACAATATCTCCTCGACGGAACTCTCCTTTTCGAGTTACTCAATGCCTTCTGTCACATTCATTTTCTGGCTTCGCTTCCTCTTATCTTTCATCGTAGAGCCGTGTCTGAGTCAATTGGTTTAATTTGTTATCTGTCGGCTAATAGCACAGTGTTCCTAGTACATCTGCCCATTACTAATTCGACTTGTCTTACCCCATTTTCAAGACCAGTTGCCCGATACTGCATAATGGCCACATAGGGATCGTAATTCTACAGCAGGTCACAACGAAATCCTTAATATCCTTTGTAATCCTTGGCCACCATACCGATTTCTTAGTCTCCATACCGATTACCTTGTATTTTCCTTGCACTTCAAAATACCCAAGTATCCTATATGAATTTTGTGTAGTATATCACTTTTCATACACACCGGTACCCTGGAACGTTTATCCTTTTCCCATACATTAACAATCCGGACTAATCGGACAGTAGTAGACCAATCTTCTTCGCGGATTTCTACAAGCTCCTTTGGTGTAATATTTCTTGAATCCAAACCCCATTAACTTCATTCTAAACTGTTGAAGCCGCGACGACAAATCGCCCAGATTGTTTCCGGAAGGATTGTCGTCCGTTTCTATGTCGAACAAGATTCCGATTAAGTAGTCCATGAATTTTTCCGTTCATGTCCATGCATTTACCAAACCCTCTTTTTCAATTTGAGAATTCTGTCATTCACTTTCATTCCATGACCCAGGCCCTTGATACGATGTCTCTGCCTTCCCCCAGTCTCAATTAACCTGTAAAACTGGCTGTTATTGAAGTTTATTTGGCTGTATTTAGATTTGATAAAGTTGTCAATTTTTTGAAGACGTTGATGCTGATTTATTTGCTTTTTATTTTTAAAAATGTTGTTTAGTAGAATTCGAACCAGAGCTCTTACCTTCAACCTCGTCCCATTAAAGACGTAATATTTAATGGGTGCAGATTTCTCAACAACTTTAATAAAGCGCCCACTCTCAGGATAAATTTATGGGTTAGAAGACCCTGTGCCTCAAATTTTCAACGGTTAACACGACTGAGCTACAGTTCTAAACATCCAATGTCTCTATTACCCATTTTCTGCTTAACGTTGTCTAAAAAAATATATTTTTCTCTTTAAAATCCCATGTGGATAGCATTTTTAAAAAGGAATGGAATGTATGGTCCAAATTTTACATTTCTAGGGCCAATGGTTAAGGTTGTGCGTTTATGTGTCAGTCAGTTAGTCAACCAGCTTATCCTTTTATACCTACATATATATGTCGTCGGAAACATAGTGATACCCCCTATCAGATATGGTTTAGCCGATGATGTGCAGATCTTGTGAGAATCTATTAAGCTTAAAAATAAAGAAACTATATTTTATAGAATTCTTATTTCTTATGTTCCTATTGGTACCGTAGGTATGTACGACAAAATCTTCGCAACAGAACTTTCGTAGATAGCTTATGTTGCACTTTGCCAGAATAAAAAAAAATATAATAGCAAAAATTAATTTTTCATCGTCAGTTCTGATGAACAGAACTTGGAACATAATTCATGAAATCCTCTCTGACCTGACATTATAAATGATACCAATTCTAAAGAAATTTATAACCTTCAATTCACTTCAGCAGTGAAACCATAGTTGAGAAAAAGTTTGCAGAAACTTGCATTGTGCATGGCTGCACACTAACATTTCTAGATTAGAGCTTCATCCTAAAATATTAGAAATAAGTTACTTCATCAATCAACAACATAAAATGATTTTAAAAAGCGTGATCCTAAGCCATTTATAAAGTTTTCATAACATCCTCTCTCCGACAATCCTATCAAATTTTAGTACAGATTATATAGTCCGTAATTTTTTTCAGTTTCTCTGAATGGGATGGGTTTTCACTTCCACTTCTAAAAGATTTTCGAATGTATCCATCACATTTATCATTATTTATTGTCTAAACAGGACTGTGCTAACAACATTGGTTCACTCTCCAATACATTTGAAAATATAAACGATAAAAGATGACCAACTTCAATTACCTTGGGACGAGAAATGTAACCGGAAACAGAAATGTCAGACGGAAACCGGTGAACCAATCCCATATCTCATTTCCGTGATTTCTCCTCTATTTCTGAAACTAGGCAGCTTTTACTTCCGTACCCTTGTACATCAGCTGCGAAATCCTACCACCTACGAATTTTAGCCCTGAACGAACAAATAATATGAGACCCCCTGTGTTTTGGCTGGGAACTGCAAAAGGGGCCAGCACGAAGATACGCCATTTAGGTAATCAGGTAAAAGGGAAGAGCCAACGATAGAAAATGAAATAAAGGTGAGTCTCCCCTTATCCAGTAGTCCGATCAGAAAACCACTCACATCGGTCATTAATCAATTCGCATCGATTTGAAAATTCGAGGAAAGGTAATCCTCAGAAGTTTTTCTTGAAATTCCAGACATCTTTCGTATTTGCTCGGAGGAAAGTGTGCCAGATATGTGCGACTAAATCGATGACTCTGATTTAATAAAGCTATCGATCACGCAGAACAAAATCGGTGACAGCAACGATGATGGGGATAAATTTTTGCTGAATTTCTCACACGTTCTTTATTATATCCCTTAACAGGGCTAATGGCAAGAAAAGGGATTTTTTGGAAAGTGGAAAAAGCTTTTGATGTTGTGAACGGGGGATATATTTATGGAAAGGTAGGTACATACATGACAGTGAATAAATAATGCAAAGAAATTTATTGAAATGACCTCTATGAATTCGTTATCTGCTATGTTGTAAAATGTTTTTTTCCCCGGGAAAATAAATGGATAAAGCTTTATGATAAATTCTGCAGAATGGGACCATCTATGGTAATAAAGAAAAGAAATCAATCGGATACGTATAAAGCTTCTTTTGAAATGTGTTTATACATTTGCACTATTTCAAACATTTTGTCTTCACAACTTTGAGTTAACCTTTTATTGATCCGATGCACGAAATTCGCGCGCAAATTTTCTAATATTATGATTTACCAACAACAGAGCCATTATAAAAGTCATGTATATAATACCTTCGATCAAAGCGTCGTTCTAGGTTCCACTCAGCGAATCGGAGAGGCAGTAGTGGGAGCGAACCCCCACGACGGAGACTGCCGATAAAACACGATCCTACTTACATCTACCCTACTTACTACTGAGTAAGCATTCTGTAAGACAGCATAGAGAAGATTAGGGTAGAAGTAAGTAGGATCGTGTTTTATCGACAGTCTCTGACGTGGGGGTTCGCTCCCACTACTGATTTCGGCAGTCCATAGGTCTATATCGAGTTATTGGAGCTAATCCATTAATATTCCATATCCTCGAGAATGATTGCATTACACTTTCTTAGTGTCCATTTCATCTCGCTGGGAGACTCTGATGATGAAACGGAGTTAATTCTGATTTCCCATTGTCTTTACTATAAATAATTGCTTTATTTTTCAAAGGTCTAAATATATAATAAATCAACCTAAGTATATGATAATGCAACCTATTCTGGGTTAGTCCTTTTTCCCTCTGGCGGCATAAACCCATTCTGCAGCACCCTTCCGTAATACTTATCATTCAGGTAGTATCCACCTAAAGTCAAGCTATTGGTGCTTGTCATCACTCTTGCAACGTGGCCAGCGCTTCATCTTGATCAGAAAATTATTTACCCTGTTAATTTGTGCTTCGTTGTACAGAACGTCGTTGGTATAGTACTATGTGTATACGAATTAGGGTGTCCTGAATTTTCCTGGACATGCTTTCAGGGACTTTCGAATACCATGTTTCGAATACCATGTATAGCATGTTATCTTCACTTTAGAGTTAAATTAATTTTTACGTCATTTGGAAAGCCCAGTTGGTCTTGGGCCGTATATTTATTAAAATATAGGTACTGATCCCACCATAGCTCAAGGTTCTTTACCTTACACTTGCTTTGCAAAAGCAGCCCGTTGCTGTCCAGAAGGTGGTCTTCAATTTTTGGAAATTAATCTAATCGCAATATCGCTGTATTTTGAGGAAATCACTTTGTACGAGAATTGTAATTACATCAACCTTTGGATCTGATCTCAATAAGATGCTCTGAAAATATAAATGTGAAATCTTAGAAAATCGCAAGGACTGGTGTACTCTTCATATCAGTGTTACTCACTAGGTTAGCACAGGGGCATTAGAAATTATTATACACGTGAAAAAAAACAACATCGACTGCAACCCGTCTATTTTCGGTGAATCCATTATTGAAACTCTTTCTCGAGGTTATAACAGACTCTAAGCCCTACAATAAAAGGTAAATCACGGTTTATCAGCCGAAAGTTAAAGGAGGGTAGATACGTTCAGAGCCTGCATCCTCAGGGACTGAAAATTGTATAGTTTGCACTGTCAGCCAGAATACTTTTAAAACTGTTGTGAGACTCTTTATTAGAGTTGTTATCATGTGATACGTTGAAAAGCGAAAGTGCTAAATCCTGATATTAAATTTTACACAATCCTTTCTAAGTTTGCCAGTAATAGTTAAGTTTTTATGATAGATAACTGCATATTTTCATATGATATTGTCTACACAGAAAATTAAAAATAATTTTTCTACACAAATTTAAATTTGGTCAGGTAGGTTTTATGCAGCTCACAATATCAACACTGCCTTTGGTAATGATACTACTAAAGAAGACTCTATACAGAGCTGGTTTAAAAAAATTCTGTTCTGAAGACGATCGCAAACATAAAGAATGAGTTGTACGGACGTCACCTGCACTTATAAATAAAGATCGTCTTCGTAGTGAAAGCCAAATCCACTTAAGCTTGATCAACAATATTACAAGAATTTATATATGTTAATGCAATCACATCCAGATCATTTTTGAGCTAAACAAAAATTTATCAATTAGTTGCTCATGAATTGAGGAATCAGTAGGAGTAGAGAAGGTTTGAAATCGGCACATAAGCTTTAATTTACAGAGCCAAATAACACAATATTTGTTGATATTGGTAACAGTAACATACAACATCTAGAAACGATCATGGTGATCGTGACACACTTTCAATACACCAGCCGAAGACAATCTTTGCATGGTGAAAATAAAATGCTGATGGTATGGTGAACTGTAGGGGGCGTTCTGTTTCTTCAATACTTGATTAATGCGGAGTTACATATATTACACGAATCAATAAATATTACGGCCCAATATTTCTTTAAAAGATCGTACAAATTGTAGCACGAACGGTTTATTCTTATTTAGGTTTACATCACACCAAATTGATACATTCGAGTCAGGGATATTAACTCGTTTTAATTTAAAGGTAGAATTCACTAATGGTATCAGAAGCAAAGTATTTAATTCGTTGTCCTCTTTCTGTATTTAAGCTAATTAATGTAAATCTAATTCATTACTATATAAGATATCCGCCACGTTTGATATGCCTAATATCACTACTGAATTGCAGATTATAATCTAAATGCCTCGCTTGCCTATAGGACACCTTTCTGCTTTAGAATGAATAGCAGAAGTTAAAAGTTTATGCTTTGTAAATATTACAAATTTTTTACCTTTCAGAAAGAACCGAATATGTTTTACACTAAGATAAATGGCTAATAAACCCTATCGAAAGCACAATATCTAGGAATTATTGCAAAATTGCTCTAAAATAGCTCCTACGGCAATATTAGATGCATCCATAGTAAGAATAAAAGCCGCATCTTCCTTAAGATGAGCTAAAAGTGTGACGTACAAATATTCAATATTTTAAAGTCTTTTACTTTTGAGTAGATAATCTATTTTAATGCATATTTTTAATTCACAAATCCTAATACACCATACTAACCCCCAAAATGTTAACTAACAACCTATTGTTTCACTTCTTAAAAATTCCTGGATTTACAAATGGTTCCGTCTAATTATGACTTGCTCAACTACAAGATACCTCCCAAATTAACGGTTGAGATATTTTGTGTTGAAGATGAATCGATATAAAGGAGAAGATGCTGCAAATTTTATCTCACCGCACTTCCAACACAACGAGAATGAACGAGTAATGAAATGCCTGATCTAGGCTCCTTGTGGCCTGCGGTAAAGATAAAATTCAATCTAAGTTTCTACTGACGGTGAAGAGGAATTGTACAAACCCGAAATGTAATTAAAGGATTTAAATAATTAAGCACGTACACAAACAGCATGCTAAGAATTCTATGCGGGAGCCAAATAATTTTCAGCATATCAAACCCTGCAAAGTGCTAAACTTCGCAATGAAAATACTTTAAAGGATATCTCTTTAAAATTGTGGGAAATTCAATATTTGTTTAAAAAAAATATGCCACTAGTTACTTTACCAAATCTGAACTACTTGCATATGCGAAAAGATGCAAAACACACTCCTATGGACTAGGATAAAACTTTTGTAATTTGCCCCAGTTCCTTACATAAGTCACGCGCATAAATTTTCCAATTAGGAAAGGCCTAGTATGGGTGCAAAATGAGGAGTTAAGAGACTTATTTCAGTCACCCCTTCTTATTTAAGATATTGTATGTATCTAACATTCGTCCGAATACCACTATGCCTTAAAAGCAGAGTTCGGGATAACGGGCCATTTACCCCATGACATAGTATACACATCTTTCCATTACATGCAACTTTGGTCCTTAACACGAGAGCAATAACGTGCACCCTAAATGACTTTTTAGGAACAGATATTTAAGTGTAATTTGTGGTTGATTCCTTCGAGTGAAATTACTCCTGCTGTTGTTAAACCCTACGGTATTATTGCTAGTCAGCCCTCAGTGAAACATCATTTTGAATCAGATTAAAGTACTTTTGTTTCCAGTATACTTCAAGTGCTGTTAATGATCTTATCCTTGTGGATACAGGGGAGAAAATCCTATGTTTCGGAAAAACTTTACAGTTTAACAAGTTTAAAGTATACTCTTAGAGTAATATGCGCTTAATGAGCAATTAGAAGGTGTTCGGTGCAAATAAGTGTGCATTGTAGAAGGTTCTTGTATAGTTTTTTGCTACTTGTGCATACCTTTCAGAAAAGATAGCACACCATTTACCATTTACCTTTTCGTCTTCTTTTAGTGTGGTCAACATAATTAGTGAGTTTTTTTCCCAATTAATGTGTACAATTTGGAGGTATTGAAGTGCAAGCAATAGGAGTTTTGAGAATTTTTCATACCACAAAAATCAAGACTCGAATGCCTTTTTACGAATCGAATTTAATGACCGTCGAAAGCAAACAGCAACCACCCAACTTATCACAATTATTGCGTTGAAAGTAAGACCACTTGAAAAGTTGCTCCAACTTTTAATATCGATTAGATTAGTTACATGGAATTGCTGTCGTTTTTAAAATCAGTAAAACTTGTTATTTTTAATTTTTTTCCATAATATATATATATATATATATATAAATAGTAAAAGGGTACTCATGGACAGAATGCAAACATTTCTCAGTAAATTGAAAACTCAACCCCAATTTCGAGGTAGAATATATTGAGCTTGTTATTCCTACCTCCGCGCCGATATCCTTATCCCTTTTTCAGAGTTCTGTTTGAACTTTGGAACTTTCCATTCCACTTCATTTAGTTTAAACACAATTTCAAGGATAAATGCAGGGAAGGAGGGAAATATATAATCGGTCAGAACATACGACCTTTCAAGTCGTCCCTTACTCTAAACACGTTTCACAATATTTTGTACAAACTACAATGTATTCGATTCGGAATTACCACAATCTATCAAAATTGTTCACTTGCACACATCCACGTCATTTACTTTCACCTCGACTATAAAAACTTGTTTGGAACTGAGGAAATGTTTTCCATATTAGAGCAATATTTTATTTAAATTTTTAAACTGATTTTCTTATGGGGTACACATTCATTTAGCTATTCGTGCTCATGTCGGTAACTATCCAAAGATTTTCCCATAATATTTGATTATTGTTTAATTTTAAAATCAGTAAATTAGTAGTTCTTGTAATTATGTAAGAACTCAAAGTATAATATCTCTGACTAATACACAAATTTCTCAAATTTTACTAGAATACACTAGCTGCGTTCTTTTGGCAGCAGAGTACAGAGTTTTCATACATTAACTGGGTTAAATAACCAAGTTAAAAAGCTCACTGTGTTTTTTAAGTCTTTTACGATAAAATAGATGGCGCTTATTGGAAGCTTTTGTATTTAAAAGCCGCTTGTGCACATCATAGCAATGAAAATAAACACAAATGTGGGAAAATTTGACACTAAGATATAATAACGGCCTTTACTTGTTTTGGGTTTGCTTAAAAAGAGAAAAACAGAAGAAAAAGAATAAACTCTGTACTCCATAGATTCGAACCAATATTTTGAGCTTTCATAACTCCATTGTCAAAAAAAAACACAGCTAGTAAGTACAGTAAACTAATTCAACGCTATTGTAGCTGGTTTCTTGACCCATATGAAATACTCTGTCTTGCATAATATTTTGACAATGTTTTAGTCCCAATATTTTAAATCTAGACAACAGATACAGTATCTTCATCACTAGCTTAAGTCAACTTTTAAGTGTTTCAATAACTTGAACTGTTTTAATCCTACCTATCAAGATTACATTGTTTGGGTTTCCCCGATAGTCAGAAGGTTGTATCACTTTAAGATCCATTTTTATGTCATCCTATCATCGTAAACGAAAGCTTCCGCATTTCTTGGAGCATTCAACCCTTTCCATCTTGAATTAATGTAGTACATTTTAAAAATGTTACTGTTTATTTCCCGTGAATCAGTATGACGTACGAAAGGTATCAAAATGCTTAAAGAATTCATATTCCTATTAATATTATAAATGTGAAAGTTTATATGTTTGGATGTTTGTTACTCAATCTCGAAAAAACGGCTGAACGGATCTGGATGAAATTTGACACACAGATAGTTTATAACCTGGATTAACACTTTTTATCCCGGTAAATGACAAGGCTTAACTACTGTTATCAATTCATGTTAACACTAGCTTTTACCCGCGACTTCGTCTGTGTGAGTAATAAAAAAAAATTAATGAGATAAAAAATTTCATCACTAGCGCTATAGTAGAGAAAAATAGCTGCGGTTTTGGTTTAAGTGATTAGGTATTTGATGTGTTAGAATCACCTCCCTGGAGGTTTATATTGTCGGTCGTGGGTGTGTTGTGTTGGCCCACCCTAAATTCATTTCGCTGAATGGATGCATTGCGGACAAAATAAAGGAGGTTGAGGGTGTCAGGAGGCTCCAGGCACCTTGCAGAGATGGTAAGTGCACTAACCTTCGACTTTGAGTCTTACGCCGGGGATGATGGCAGCAGGAGTCCTGTTTTGTATGACGGTGCCGTTAACAGATTTGGCGGTACGGGGCTAATATATCTGGAGATACGAATGTAATTGCTCCTTTTTTGACCGTGAGTTCGGTCCTGCTGGACGACAGGCCTTCTTCGCGTGTGAGTTTGGGGACTTTGATGGTTGAACGCCCTTCTGCTTCAACGGGTTCTTCTGTAACCCTTCGGTGGTCTGTGACGTGCCTGTTAGTGCGATAGAGCCTGTCCCAAAGACCTTATTGATAATGCGCCCATACACATTGCAGCTATTTCAAAGGCTCCTGTTAAGGAATGCGACTTCGAAGAATTGGATGCAGACTTGGCTCCAAGTGACTATTTTTTATTGGCAAACTAAAATCAGATTTGTGGTGAAGGAAGTTTAACTCCGACGAAGAAATCCCTGCGGCGGTTAGACAGAATTTTGAAGACACATCTTCAGGATACTATTTTAATGGCATTAAAGCACTTATTAAAAGATGTGAAAAATGTGTTGAAATAAAGGGAGAATAAATCGAAAAATAACCACTGTCTTTTTCCCCTCTCACCCCTCCTTCTAGCTTAGGCCACGAATACTTGGACCGCACTACGTATATTGTAAGTAAAATCAATCTAATTTTCAATCAGCGTTTTGGAGTGATTTCATTTTATTGATTTTCTTACAACAGTTAAAAAATACACATTAAAGAATGTCAATATCAGTAGCATGACTTTACGGTGCATACAAAAACACAATTCTGGTTTTTCGGTAAAAGAAAAAAGAGTGGAAATAAAAATCACTTTTATACACCCACAACATTTTGATAGTTAGCTAACGCAAAAATAATCCCACATTACAATCTATTCCTGGAATTAAGTTTTATTTCCAACCGAATTAAAAAGATTCCAACACCACCAATTCCGATACTTTGGGGTATAAATCGAAATTTGATCAAGATGACAGAAAATTATTACAGTCCAGGAAAGTTTTCACATTTTCATTTGTCTCCAGGGCAAAACTCATTATCCACTGATGCAGAATTTATGGATTTCTAAAAAACGTGAAGGCATGAAATTGTGGAGGCAGTCATGAATTCCACCCTCTCAGAGGATGGGGAAGTGCTATGAAAAGTTACATTTCGTTCTACAAAAAATTATCTACATAGTATCATAACCTGGAGCGAATCGCGTCAACATTTCAGAAATGGTTTGGAAAGTAGGAGATTAATAAAACTGACAACAATTTTAATCTGGTGTATTCTGTTCAAAATTAAATAATCTTTTCATAAATGCGGGTGTCCTTTTAGAATCCTCTGACATCTGCTGGTGACATACTCCCCAAATAAAGGGTGATCCCTGAGGGAAATTTTTCAACAATAAACGCTTCCGGGACTATTAAAACTCGTTATGAGGTCTCCGTCGAAAGCTTTTGTTTTTGGGTAATTATATCAGTTATGCTGGATGGAAAAAGTATTGTGTATGGACTAATTAGCCTAAGTTACTTTCTGACAAAGCGATGCACAAACATTCAAATTGAGATTAACCCCTAACTATTGACAGTGAGTCAGAGAGACTACTATTCCTTGGGTTACGTATTTTTGCCTGTTTATTTTACTAGCTTCGTCATTTGCAGTACCCTTCTATATCCCGAGAAAATTATTTCATTTGATTAACTCTGGAATAGTTATAAGGCTAAAGTGAGTCTGACAGAGTCCGTGCCAGTTTGAGTGTTACAATATTAGAAAAAGCCGTTGTGGCAAATCCGCGCTAGTTAGAGTCAGTTCTTTGTAATATATATGATAAAGTGGTTTAAAAATTATGGGAGGGGAGGAGAGGGGGTTATAGTGAATATGAGCCAGATGAGAGTGAGCTTATCTGCAGTGATAATGAAGCGAGTAGTGCAACAGAAGTAAGTGAAGAAGGAGAAAAGAATGAATAATTATCATGTGAGAGGAATAGTAACTATCATTACGAAACAATTAGATTTAGATGGGGTAAAAATGAACCTAAAACCCACGCATAACATTCTAAGAGTCCTTTATGTTACTTGGAAAAGTTATTTTCTGCAGACATGTACGGCCTGATTATTGCGTGTCAATAAGTCGGAACTTACTGATGTTGACATTGTTGAACTGAAAGCTTTTATATGGTTTGGCTACTGTTATAATAATAATAATAATGAGTTTCCCTTCTAGCCCAGAAGGCGCACTTCTTAGCGTGGAGCCAAGAAAAATTTACCTATCTCCGCATTAAGCGTTCACACATTTTAAGGAAATGTGTTAAGATTAGGCTCCCCGACAAGCATGCAAGACATATAATTGTAAGTAAGATTAATAAAATGACAGAAAAAAGAAGATAACAGTTAGTAATATCAATGTTATAACAAAAATCATAAGACAAGAAAAACACGACGCTTCAGCACAGTCTTGCACACATTCAAATCAAAGTGCTCCGCCACGCCATTGACTGCCGCACACATGCGATTAATAGGCTCATGCTTACCATAGTTAGTTCTGGAGAAATTAATATGCAACAGGGGGACACCTCTCAAGTTGCGACCATTACTCCTGAACGATATCCTACCACGGAGCTCCGATGAGTCGATATTGGAGTTCAAAAGTTGGTGGACAAAGACTATATCGGTAACTTTACGTCGCCTTTGTAAAGAAGCCATGCCAAGAAGATTAAGCCGCTCGCGATACGGTGGAAGAATCATTGGGTCACTCCAAGGGAGATTCCTGAGTGCAAATCTAATGAATCTACGCTGAACAGATTCAATGCGACCGATGTGGACAGTTTAGAAAGGATTCCATACCTGCGAAGCGTGTTCAAGAAGTGGTCGGACGAAGGAGTTATATAATATTAAGGAAACCTGAAGATCAGAGAACTCCTTGGACCAGCGTTTAATGAAGCCCAGCATAGAGTTGCCCCTAGAAGCAACGTAATGAATGTGCGAAACAAAATCAAGCTTGGAATCAAGCTTCACGCCAAGATCATTAACCGATTGAACACGGGGAATACTGCTTGTGGCAAATGTGTAGTCGTAGGCAATAGAGTCGCGCTTTCTAAAGAAAGACATAACATCGCATTTACCTATGTTAAGTTCCAAGTCATTGTGCTCGCACTAAGAATACAAGACATTCAAATCCTCCTGCAGGGAAGCACAGTCACTGATATCATTGATGAAGGAAAAAATCTTCATGTCGTCAGCATAAATTAGCACCTTTGAATGCCTCAAAAGATGCACAATATCGTCAATTTAGAGGACGAAAATCAACGGGCCAAGGTGACTACCCTGAGGCACTCCAACCACAACCGTCGACAACCACGAAAAAGAACCTGATAGGATCTTTCAGACAGGTACGAACGAATCCACTCTAGGAGTAAAGCAGGAAACCAAAGTTTATGCAATTTGAGCAAAATGACTGAATGCGATAATTTATCAAAAGCTTTACTGAAATCTGTGTAAATGCAGTCAGTTTGCAGATTTTTACCAAACCCGGTGATGGTATTAGAGGTAAATTCAAGTAAGTTTGTGGTAGTAGACCTACCAGATACAAAACCATGCTGAGCAGTCGAGAGAATACCCTTGCATTGTGGGGACAATTGGGAGTGAACTATAGATTCCAACAATTTAGGTATACAAGACAATTTAGCTATCGGTCCGATAGCTATAGTCCGATATTCAAATCTACCGATGAAGATTTATGAAGTCTTCGGGCAACTGACGGCATTGAATGTGTTATATATTATGTGTAGAGCAGTTATGTCCAGAAAATTTGTATTGTCAATATTAACAGATCTAAGATTTGATAACTTAGACGACAGAGATGAAAGGAAAGAAGTTTCTCCTGTTTGTTCCTGGTATTATTGAATCCCATATCTCTTTCATAATATATCAAAATAATTTTCTTTTAGCTAACTTTAAAAATTTTGCAATATGGCGGTTACATTAATGTAAATGTCCAAAATTCATAAGAATTTTGAAAATTCCCAATGTGAGAAATAACAATTTATGAGAACTAAATTTTTTTCAGTCGAAGTGTCACTCTCTTAAACCCCTTTCAGACCTCTTTAACAGAACAATTTCAACAAAATTGAAAGCAGACATCCGAAAATCTTTCCTCTTGTTAGAACTTCTCAGATAGCATATATTTCCGTATGTGCGGCACCTAGAAACATGATAGGATTTAACCCAAAAATAATAAAATCAATAAAGCTATATGAACTTGACCCATGCCCTTTCTGTAATCAACGATTTAATTATATACATATCAGTTTTCCTTACCACAATACTTCCCTGTAATTAAGAATCCATATTACAAATGTATTCAGGTAATAACCGTGCGCATTACCCTTTTTGCCTCGGAGTACTGTTAATTAAAGCTATACCAGTGTGGGGGTTCCTTTTCATCTACTTCAAACTTCCGTCTTCTCGTTACTTTCAGTTCCGATATCTTCATCAGTTTCTTTCCGTCCAAAATGATTTTTCTCGTCTTGTTTTTTCCACTGTAGCCGTGATTGAACTTTTCCATTAAAATGCATGGCAAATCCTGGTGCATTCCTTAAATATCCTGATGCAGGAGAGATACTGTATGAGCCCCATCTCTTTTCACAGTACAAAATAAGACGAAGAAAAGGTGCTTCCGAAATAGTGGTGTCTGGGTACTTCTGCAATGAGATTCTTTTGAAAAGAACCAGATAAATTCAAGTTCAAAATAAACACACGACTTAATAACACCATACGATCTGATTGCATCCTCTTTAGACATCGTTGTTTGTTTCTCACCCATGTACACAGGAGCAAATGATATGTAGATGACTGTGCTGTGAATCTCGGATATGAACACAAACATTGTGGCTAGTTGGAAGTTCGACGGGTGGGGAGCATCAACTGCATGGACATGACTTTTTATATCTCCACCCGCCGTGAAATTTTTATACACACTCTTGCAGTAATTGCTGTCCTTAAAAAGGATTACGTCATGCTTGCTGGGCTGAGTTTATTTTGTTTGATGTAGGTTGGCAGGCGTCTGTCTATAAATGGAGTGCCTAAGGTGAGAAAGGTCATCCAAGCCTTTGTGGGTTAAATCAGTTTGCTTTATTAAGCTGCAACGACTATTACTGAATTAGTGGTTTCTGTTAAGGGATATTAATTTTCTCCACTTTAAACAATTCAGGGGAAAAACGGAAAGGAAAGGCAAGGATCATACGAAAGTTGTTTTCTAAGGGACTATTTCACAGTGCCGATGGGCTTTAATTTTGAAAATTCAACAACCACAAATTTTCCAAAGGTTTCGATTAAAATGAAAGGGTTTGTTAATGTAAATTTCCAGTCTTATATATGTGAGATAAATTTGAAGGCGTCACGAGTAAAATCATTCTTTTTGTGCATTCTTATTTTTCCATAACTAAAATAAACTGCAGTTTACCGGACTCTAATTGAACCCATCACAACATCATTCAGAAAAATAAGGGCCATCATCTTATCGTTTCTTTTCAATCCGCATATATGATCTCTACGACTAACAATTGCAGGGCAGACAGAGCAACCATATAAGCCTAGTTTCTTCTGTTCTAAGCTAACACTAAAATTATGGCAACGACTGCGACAGAAATTCATCCACGTTTGCAGTGAAGTCAATGAAGCACAAAACTGATTCGTGGAAAATGACAACGATGAGAATCAGATCTTTCCTAATCCAATCATAAAAGAAAAAAACGCACTGTCACTGACAGCCCTAAAAATCTAAATGCAAATTTATTTTCCTTCAATCCATCAAAATTGTACTTTTTCGGTTATTTGATTAGAATGTTCTTTACGCTGCCATTTTCCCCATAGTAATCCATTCCCATCCGTCCGTTTTCCCCTATACGCTTATTGAAATATTCAGCAAAATCCCAAGATGCTGCTATGCTCACCAATTCAAATGAATCGAGAAAAATAGGAAAATAAAAAATTGCGGACAGAGAAAATCTAATCCACGTTTTGGTTGTGGCGGGGCTTTCCAATGAGGATGAGAATAAGGGAATAAATTTCGCCTTGAGAAAAGCGTAGGTATTGCTGGCAGCAGATCGTCAATAAAAATGAAAAATGGTCCCAAGACACGTTTTTATCAAAATTCAATAATTCCTCGTTGCTTGTATTTTAGAAAGTAAAATTTCACCTTTTCGCATTCGTTTCCTAATATTTCTGTCAAGTGCCAAAAAGTTATTTCGTTTGTTTTTAAAATTCTTTGAGAAATATCTCCATAAGGACCCTGTCCCTGACCCTATCTCTAACCCAGAAGTTTTTCATTATCGTCTCTCTTTGTAGTGGTAAACTTAGCATGGACACCCTGATGGGTGTAAATTAAATAAAAATTCATCCTGTAACCAGTAGAAAATTCATGAGTCCCAGTAGATGAAATCCACCATAAAAAAGGGAATTAATCAAATATGAACACAAGTTGAATTGGTCCGTTTTACAAAGTCCACAATTCGACATCCCCTTGCTCTACTAATTCTCCCATATCAACCATTCCGCATTTGTGTTGTGCTGCCGCTATAAAATTGTCTCTGACCATTATGCTTGTAAAATATGTTTAATCGACCTGACTTTATATTCGCTATTCGCTAAAATGAAATAACCCCCACCACCAAAGCAAGAGGTTCGGGACGAAGAGCAACTCCAGTTATAGGTATACAATAAAGAATGGGGCAGATAAAAGGGGCGCCAAATAAACCCAGGCATATTGCCGCATTAGAGAGAATAGAAAACTCATTAGGTGGGGGTTAATTAAACTCAAGTAAATTTTCCTTCATGCACCTATCTAAAATCGACTGGATAGAATTGCTACCATAGTGTAAGGTAAGCTGGCTTCGATTATTGGATTTCTCGAAGCGATTAAGTGTGAACCTGCGGCGGATGGATTTTCCTCAGTTTTTATCAGAGTTAAATTAATCTATCCGCCACGACTTATAATGAGTTCGCTTTTAATTTGAATTTCCATTTAGTTTCGGTAGTCTTAGTATCTTTAGAAAAGATTTTTATTTATTCTACTGAATAAGGTTTGTTGAAATATTTCCTGAGTATTAAAACGTCTACTGGAAGAAAAAATAAAAGTTTTACGTAACACAATTGAATTACTGAAATGTTCGTGTTATCCTTTTACTTTTTTTTTTAAGTATAAAGCCATTCCACGAAATTTCGATCAATTTTACCAGAAAGTGAGAAGTGACCAGCTGCGATTTTTATGAAATTTTGCTATACTATATATACAATATTTTTCATTCAAAAATTAATAAATGGCTCATTTTAAAGGTCACAGTCTGTGTTATAAACCAAAAATATTAATAAAAGTGAAAAACGGACCAAAAGGATAATTAAAGCGTCCTTTATCCTTTAATATCTCAAAAAGTACATTTTTAATTCGTTTTAGTTTTTTATATGTTGTAGCCTATAATCTTAGCTAACTATAACATATCGAAATCCCAACTTGGGATCACGTCCACTGGGAAATAAAACGCTTCGCGAGTATTCCTGAAGCACTTCTTTGCAAACTCGGAGCGCTTCCTCTCTGTATCTCATCCCACCATTGCCTTTTTATATAGAGATGTCCGCAGATGGAAGCGCTTCTATGTCGCTACCCAGAAGCGTTTCTATGGCTTTACCCAGAAGCGCTTCTCTAGTGTTCTTAAGAAGTTGCCCTCCAGTGTCCCCAAGACGGGCTTCTTCTTAGTGACAGTAGGAAGTACTTTAAGAGTTCCTTCATTTATTGGTAAATTAGGAACCTTCCTTACAGCTTGTGTTTTTTAAAGCAAAGTTGAGGAACTGTATTAAGTTTCTGCACAGTTTAAGAGAAATCTTAAGAGTATTATCTGATCATTATAAGTCAAAAGAATCCTATTTAAAATACAGTAAATAAGGTCATAGAAAAATTAGGGTTATATTCACTTCACTTCACTTTTACAGAACAAAACACGTTTTTTTACTTAAGAAAACTGGTTACGACTGAACTCCTTCAAGTCATAAATAAATAAATTTTCCACAAACCAAATAGCAAAGCAATAAGCTTCCAAATGTCACAATAAGCTTCAAAAGTGCTTCTAAGGGATGGTTCTGGAAGCGCTTCAGCAGGAAACGCTCGCTAGTTTTCCTAATGGGGTTAGAATCAACCAAGGGAATTTTTCAAGTGCATGTGTGCCCATAGAGTTAATTTATGAGAAGTTTCCCTGATTTTCTCAAATTCTTATGCATTTTCAAAACTTTGGGAGACAAAAAATCCTTTTTTGTATATTTTACCCTATAATTACTGCAATTAGGGCGTATTAAAATTGTAGTAATTACTGTAATAATTCCTCTTTTGATCCTTCATATTGTAGTAATTACAATTAGTTGTAATTTTCTTTATTCGGTTAACCTCAATAGAACAGTATTGTATGGTATTTTACTGTTAGTAGAATTATTAGAAAATATCAAAACTCTTCCAGAAATTTCTCTAAGAATTATAAATTTAATATAAACTTTATGAATTGTCGAGATAGTTGGGATGTATAGTATAGACATCATCGACATAATTAGTCATCATTAAGTGCAATATGGCTTTTAAATAGTTTTATCTCTATCGACCATAATATACGGATATTTGCAAAAAACTTATGGACAATAATAGCCAGGTATCAATCCCGTCGAAAATGTGTGATACAAAAAATTTGCAGGAAAAAATATGAGCATGTCATTAAATATAATAACGAATAGTAAAATTAAAAAATTTCCTGGATTCTATTTTGATTCTTATTATGATTCAAAGTGATGACAATTTGATATGCTTTGCTGCGATTCAAACTTTTAACGGACTATAGATATTTTAAAGGTTACCTCAATTCCGAGTTTTCCTTGTCACGAATCATATAAAAAAAAGACACAGATTATAAATTTTTGATTGCAAATAATTTTCAATTTAATTAAATAACCATAATTTACTAATTTTCTTATTTTTCAGGACACAAATGAAAATTCCATATTGCACTGTTAAATCTAAGCTGCATAAACAAGGATAGATATGAATTGAATTGCAACAACTCTGAGTTGAATTGAATTTTCTACATTGATTCAAAAAAAAAAAAACATGAAATGCTCGAATCAGTGACGTACATTCCTGTGTAATAAAATAAAAAAAAAAGTTATGTCTGTTAAGTGAGCGATCGTAAATTATATAAAACGAAGCACAGGCAATAGTGAGTGGCTAATTTTATGTGAAGAATTTTTAAAATGAAGTTTTTGCGACGACATAAATTAATTAAGGATCACCTATTGATTCTGGCTACATACAATTTCTTGGTATTGGTAATTCCAACATGTTGCAACCATCTGCAACAATTGCAATTACATTCACCTGGAAATCATCCCGGAAGTGCAGCAGATAAAGAGAAGCATGGTAAGTCGTTTATTTCCTCTCTTTTTTTTTATAAAAATATTATTAAGATGGAAATTTGTTTATATAAAAGGCAGATAAACTAGTTAGAATATCTGGCATATGAGTTCTATTAAATTATTATATTGTGGAACTTTATATAATAAAACCAATTCTCCTGAGATATTATCTATTATAATTGCAGAATTTTCTATCAAGCTTTAAATTTTAGAAGAAGGATTAAGAAAATTTCTATTCTGAAAGTGTTTTATGAAAGCATTATAAAATAATAAGAAAACAAAAGCCTAAAATTTTATGAGCAAGACTGTTGTGATACTGGAAATATTCTTAAAATATTCCTCAATTCCGGATGATAAATTTAAATTTTCCTGCATGTACCTACCTTACAGCAATTTTTCACTAGAGTTCATTATCTAAAACTTGTAGTCAAATTAAATTTTTATTTAATAATAATTTATTTCGGCTTGTATACAAAAGATTTATATCTTTTACAATAATATACTGTGAAAAAAAAGAAAAATTATACGCATAAAACTCCATTACTACCTCACAAATTTTCCTTAGTCTTTTTTGTTTCTAAGATCTATCTAAGAATACCTTCATTTGGTACTGGCCAGATATGTGTAAAAAACAACCTGTACTTGCTTACCAACTATATTCACATATATTTTTACA
>QYTT01085394.1:70155-91746 GCA_006980735.1 Dasypogon diadema | reverse complement strand
AAGTTTTTGCGACGACATAAATTAATTAAGGATCACCTATTGATTCTGGCTACATACAATTTCTTGGTATTGGTAATTCCAACATGTTGCAACCATCTGCAACAATTGCAATTACATTCACCTGGAAATCATCCCGGAAGTGCAGCAGATAAAGAGAAGCACGGTAAGTCGTTTATTTCCTCTCTTTTTTTTACAAAAATATCATTAAGATGGAAATTTGTTTATATAAAAAGCAGATAAACTAGTTAGGATATCTGGCATATGAGTATTATAATTACAGAATTTTCTACCAAGCTTTAAATATTAGAAAAAGGATTAAGTTAGTCTTACATTTCATACATACATGAAAATTTCTATTCTGAAAATGTTTTATGAAAACATTATAAAACAATAAGAAAAAAAAGCTTAAAATTTTGTGGGCAAGACTGTTGTGATATTGGAAATATCTTTACTTCAAAGTCTCCTAAAACACAGCTTGATGATGACATTAGTAATCTTTGCATTACTCGATTAAGATAAAGATACTTTTAGAATAGAGTTAAAATATTCCTCAATTCCGGTAAATTTAAATTTTCCTGCATGTACCTACCTTACAGCAATTTTTCACTAGAGTTCATTATCTAAAACTTGTAGTCAAATTAAATTTTTATTTAATAATAATTTATTTCGGCTTGTATACAAAAGATTTATATCTTTTACAATAATATACTGTGAAAAAAAAGAAAAATTATACGCATAAAACTCCATTACTACCTCACAAATTTTCCTTAGTCTTTTTTGTTTCTAAGATCTATCTAAGAATACCTTCATTTGGTACTGGCCAGATATGTGTAAAAAACAACCTGTACTTGCTTACCAACTATATTCACATATATTTTTACAGAGCTCTAAGCAATATCGACACATACATTGAGACAAAAATATGTCTCTGTAGCTCAGACCTTCCACAATGTGTCGGCTTATTTGTTGTTTTTAATATATTGCTGATCCAGCCTCCAGTAAAGGCTTTTCCAATTTTGCTTGGTAAGCACTTGCAGGAAATTAATCCATAACCATATACTCTGGAAATACATGGGGATTGTCGAAAAAATATTCCACTTATTTAAGTTCCAATTAATTATATAGCTATGGGTAAGACTTAAATATTCGTGACATGATCTAAACCATCTAAACCAGAGTCATACAGACGAGGTCTAGCGAATTTTACCTAAAGGTTGATGTGACTTTATTTTATTGGAGGCCGGCAGAGCGTATACTATGTATTATATCGATCCTATTTCTCTAAGATGTGGAGTTCCCCAAGGTTCAATAATTGGACTTTTATTATTCAGTATTTTCATAAATGACCTCCGCATGGTTTTTAAAACTGTATGTGTACTGATGATATTCTTATATAGGGTATTCCGGTTAGAGATGCTAATCCTTTGAAGGGTGGTTGTTTCACCCATACCCTATACAAATTGTAGGTATACAATAGGGGGAGGGGTGGCTCCATCAGACATGCTCAATGAAATATGGTGTCTTAAAGTAATATTGTTCCCGGCTTAGTACCTACAAGTACATATTAAATCATAACTTCGGAGGAAACCTAATGGATTCTGTTTTACAAATAATTGATTATGCATTATTTTGATACCAACCTCATCTATCGTGATGTTTCCATTCGACGAACATTGCCCTCCAGTTATGGAAAATTTTCTTTTTTATTAATAAATTTTGGCAAAAATGTCGTTTCCTCGAAAACTCCTCCTATTATTATTTTTTTGTTTTTGTACATAAATAATATTATTACATTACCTACAAAGTTGGTACTTAGCTGTTGCCCTGGACCAGATAGATTTGCTTAAAATAGAAAGTAGCTTCTTTTTTAAAGTGATTATTTTAACACCTGCCCAATTTAATGAATAAGGTGTATTTCGAAATTGTTTTATGATTTTCGTATTAATAAGTAGCAAATGCACGATTTTTAATCTATAACAAGTGCTCAAATTGACCTCCTTCTGATTGAATAAAAATAAGAATTTATAAAGGAATGAACTCCACTGTATTTTTACCATTTTTCTTTAATTTTTTCAAGACACCATATCTCAGTGGGTATAACAGATGGGCTCGCTCCTCATCCCACCCATACAATTTTTTTCTTAGAATTAGCCAAGTAATCACCTCTTAAAGGATTAGAATTTCAAGGGCGGACACCCTGTTAATTGTGTTGTCTATTGTGTTGTGCAATTAAATTTTTAATTCTTTTCTCAAATGCTATTGTCATGATTACATGTTCCACCACCAGTAATTATTTTCACTTTTAATGGGGATATTTCGTTCTGCTCTAATTACTTCTAAAATCTTTGTACCCGCCACATTAAGTACAGTGAATTGTTCTGTAATTTTCTCTATTTAGTCACTAATTAACTAGTATTAATATTTCAAAAGGTACTTAAATAAAATTTTGCACAGGTTCTCTGCTCATAAAATTTTATTTACATCTACAAATCTCATTTATAAATCTTTTAAGCCCTGTTCTCAAAACATCAATTAAATTCATTTGAACAATTTGCTGACGACCAGGGTGTGTATCAAATCATACAATGCAAATATTAGCATAATTGCCAGCTCCTTTGTATAACCAAGTTCTACTACTCTACTACTACTACGGTTGCAATTAAAGTGAGATTTCCGCATCCTGAAGCACTTACGAATAATTACCAGCAATAAACCAATTACGATATTCACCACGCCTTCGAAGAGTAGTGGCGTGCTATCCAGCGTTAATTATTATAATCCATTTTCATGGATATAGTACACAAAGGTAAAATTCTTTGGATATGAAAATAAGCGATAAGAGCACGATAATGCTAGATTTTATACCACATTGGTAAAGTAAAGCTTAGATAAAAAGAATGAAATTTGAAGGTAGAAGAAATTGGAAATTATTAAATTCATCCCAGTGGATTTACAGGTAAAATTCTCATCATAATATTTGACTCAAACGTTGGTAACCAAACATATTCCCGTGTCATAGGGTATCAATACAGAACATCGTGGTAAATTCTAAATGAACTGAACATATTCCGTTGGATACTAGAACTATTCGATATCATCAGTATCCTTGATTTTCTTCCGAAATTGCTAACTTAATGGCTGCACGCCATGCTGTTTTTCTCAAATACTTTTGACAAATGTCTACACTCTTCAAGCTGCTCCGCCATTATCAATCTTGGATGACACTTCACATACTTGACTTGCAGATTCCAAGCGTTTGCATCAGGTGATGTTTTACCTTGTTTTTTTGTCAGTACCTTTCGGAATTCCTCAAGGATCTATACTAGGGCTATTGCACTTTTCAGTACTTGATTATAATCATTAAAATTTTTATGCTGAAGGTGTTCAATTATACCTAGGTTAGGTCAGCCGAACTTATTGAAGAATGAATATAAATAGTGTAAATATACCAAGGTCAATTATGTACAACCATCTAACCCTCAATCCAGACAAATTAAAATGTGTACTCATTAATCGATCGACATTTGGTACAATAAACTATTCTTCTATTACTCTTAACGGCGTTTCGCTTAAATTGCGAAAATTCGTAAATAATACTAGGATTACATGCTGGAAAATTATGCACGGTTCACTCCATTCCCTTTCTATGCACTTGTCTTGAGCTCAATTTTTATATTTACTATTAATTCCTTATGGTTAAGAAATATTTTGTAAACTAAATTTCAATAATGCCAAGAAACTGGGAAATGCTTTTAATTGCATAATATTTTTATTCTTTCGTGGAGATTTGGGGAGCGGTACGCTATCCGGAAATTTCAAAAGATCCCGGAGTACTAAAATCCGCAAAATATTTTAATAAGACGAAATTACAAAATTCCGCATTACAAAAGACCGATTTATGTTCAAAAATTAATCCTGAAAATTAAATATTTATATATATGTATATTCCGATAAAGACCTCTAATGTTAAAATCCAAAAACAATTTACAAAATTGCGCTTAATTTCGTATGTGCAAAACTAAGTGCAGTTTTGTAAAAATATTTTTTTCTCTGAATTTTGACATTCGGTGTTTTAGGCATTCAAGATTTTGGAATTCGGGATTTTATATTGAGATATTTTCTCAATCCGGATATTGGATTCGAGATATCATCCCCCAACCTGGAGGCTTGATTAAATATCGCAGTTTATATCATGGTTGTAGTACACTTTTCATTACATTTGATAAGTTTGTAGGCTCCGAAATTTTCGTACGAAATTTCTATTGGACTGAATAAGTCTTCAATAATTTTGCACTATTTTTCTTTTCTTTTTCAAAACTTTAAACTTCAATTTAACCGGTTAACTAAAAGTATCGAGGAAATCTATCTGTTTATTATATCAGTTCAAAGTTCATCAAAAATTTACTAATAGCTAATAATAAAAAACGTCTAATAAATGAAAACGTACGAAAATTATTCAGTGACAACGTGTTAAAGTGCCAGAAACAACCCTCCTGCTGTGCACTTTTCTTGGAAAGTTCCCCCCAAAATTTCCATAATTATCGATAATCGGGGACCCCCCAATGTTGTCTGAAAGTTAAAAGGATTAGAAACAATCGCTTTGTTCGTTGTTCCGGTTGTTAGTGTTGTTATATAGTTCCACCTCGCTAGTCTTAGGTGTGCTCATCTGCTTGGCTGGTCCTATTTGTTTGGTACCGACGCGACGTATATACGAGTTCCAAAACAAAACAGAACTATTTCTTCTGTAGAGTGTAACAAGTGATTGAGGAAGTAAATTCCCTATAAATATTTATATTGTCGAGGAGTTAGGGTGTTGTTGATCTGGATGAACCAAACACAAGGAAAAATGAATTTATTTCACACTTGAATTAGTTTGAATCAGAGATGCGCGGAACTGCTTTACTTTCCAGTCTAGATTTTATCTGACGTGTTACATATTCTATATTCACTTTTAAGCTGTTTTCACTTTGTTAACGAATAAATGGACTGTGGGAGAATTGTGAAAGCTCACTATGTGTGAAGTTTATACACCTTCCTGAACGTTGACTGGACTGCTTTATATTTTTAAAATTCAGTTTTTGATTTTCTCACTTTTGTTACTTCGCTGCGGAAATACTTCCACGAAACTACTGAAGGGAAGGTATTCTCACATAAGCCGTTTATTTTAAAAGTGGAGTAAGTCATATTTTTCAATTTTAGCAACAATCGGTAACAATAAGTAATTTAAATTGTTTAAAATAAATTTTTACTATGGTTGTAAAAATCGACTTACCTTACTTTCAAAACAAATGGATTTTTGAAAGGATACTTCCAGCGTCCTTGATGCCACTTTCCACATTTCTAATTCACCAGGAAAAAAGCAATGTTGTTGTTGAAGTTGGAATGGAAACAGTAGCCTCTTGATTGCTAGTCGAGTATCATTGTCACTGTGCTATCCGAGCAATTACTTTTTCTATCTTAAATTTTAATCAACTAAAGTGAATAGAAATTATTTTCCAGACAAACGATACTAACATATTATATAAGTTAGCCGAAAACAAAAACCGTAGCTTTGTAGCCTTCAGAGTACAGAGT
Source organism: Dasypogon diadema (assembly GCA_006980735.1). Lineage (NCBI taxonomy): Eukaryota > Metazoa > Arthropoda > Insecta > Diptera > Asilidae > Dasypogon > Dasypogon diadema. Next base: position 86,172 of record QYTT01085394.1, on the reverse strand, counting down.
GGTATAGTTATGTGGTAAAAAGCTTCACTTTACGCCATTGGCAGAGTGGGCTAAGGCGCACGTCTGCAGATTTTCTCCCTTATGGGCGTGGGTTCGAATCCTGTACAGGGCACGGCTATTTATCTGAATACCACTGGTTAAGGCAATTCTACTGAAAAGAATTATGCTTGCGAAGCCACTGGAATGTTGCACAGTAACAATATCATGCCAAATATTGTGTGGTTCACTTGCTACAACATTTGTCAGGTTAAAATTTCCCAATCTCCTCGTGCCTAATTTCCCTACGCCTAAGCTGTGCTATGGGCATTATAGGATTGTTCCTTGAGCTTAGACAAAACCCTAAAAAAAACTTCTAAATAGAACATAATAAAGGAAATAATGTAATATAAACTTCTTTAAATATAAATGATGTCATTTACCCTAAAAGTTTATTAGGAAAACGGTAATTTATTTGCAAAACAAACATTATGTAGCCTCAATGCGTGGAAGTACACACACACAACAACAAGCTACACTTTATTTTAATTTCAACTTTCTCTGAGGGTCGCAGGTTGTTGCATCCACTTTTTTTGTAAACAATGCAAGAGGGTTTGTATTTTAATTTGATACCAATGAGAGCATGGATATCCCTGGATATATTTTTTAATTAAAAATAAGTAAAATTTTTAACGAAAAATTACCATTTTTAATTAAAATTGTATTATTTAAAAAACTATTTGACTTTTATCATAACTTATTGGCCTCCTATATAGTAAGTAATTATTGATTATTATCAATCAGATATAATGAGTGGGGGGGGGGTAGATTTTAGTTTACTATCGAATGGCATTAAAATTTTTAAAATCTATGACATGACGAAAATCGGTTTTTGGTCACTTAAGAATGGTTTTGGCCCCCTGTGTGTCGTAACAAGAAAGCTCCTTTAGTCATGTGTTAGTCAATGAGCTCCATACATGTAATACGTTCTAAGCAGAATATATAATTTAAAGGTAGATAAGGTCCCCACATGAAATTGTGAAAACCTTTCACAAAAAAGGCAAATAGCCAAAAATATCATTTCTAGACAACCTAACAGGAAAAAGGTGACAAAAATGGCTGAATATAGGAGTTAGCCGAATATGGTTGCAACCTTTCCACCATAATCGATAAATTTTATATCCCTACAAAAAGGTTATGATAGCACTTTTCCAGAGAAAGCTTTTCAATAACTTAATATGTTTTATACCCTGTAGGTGTTGGCGCTTCGCATTAAATTTTGGATGTGTGCAGAATTTTTTAATATTAATAAACGACGTAATGGCAAACAAAAACGGATGCAAACATCACTGGATTTTCATTTTTACAGTCCAAAATGTACACCTGATAAATTCATAAGGATATGCTCAGAGTTTCCTTTAAGTTCATCTCCACAGGCAAACTTGCTTCTCCCTGAAATCCATGCCTCTTCCTGTTTGTCTCTGGATTTAAACTTCACATCTGAAATTTAAGTGGCTGGGACAAATTCTTTAGGGACGAAAAATTGATTTTTCCCCATTTTATTCTGCCGAAAGTGGAGCAGGTCTTATTCGTTCCGGATCATTGAAAATGAACATTTCCACATGTAGAATACGGAAGGATTTTTAAACCTTTAGGGATATAAAGGGTATCCTGTTGCCCAAAAGTAGTGTTTTGCCCACTAGGAAGAGATGGCAGAAATTCTTTGTCAACTTGGAATATTAGGATCAATGAGCTAAACACCAATAAAAACGAGTTTTAAATAACTTTTGATGTAGTAATAAAAGTTTAAGTCAGAAAGTCCCAACAGGCATATCAGTGAAAGCATGGAGAAGCATCAATAAATGCGTTCATATTTACGGACCGAATGTGGTAGTCCATAAATCTCTTACTAGGTCCACGTGCTGTACAACCGTATCAATAAATTTTTTAAGTATTTTTACGTAGGTATTATATGTTTTAAAGCATGCATAGTATAAAAAACCAAACTGAATCTGATGACAGGTCACCAGGAAACTGGCAGGAAGTCCTTAAAGTTGGTATGATATCTCTGAAATTCGGAATTGTTGTAACCCTTTTCTACATCAAAACTAGATTGTTCATAAATTCAAACAATTCCAAAAGCTTCTCAAGGTTCTTTCTCCATACTCTTGTATTTCTACTGGCACTGCTAAAAAATCACATCACAAATTAGATCTCGCCCAAGTTCATCAATAACTGATTATAGAAAAAAAATTCAGCTGTTCTTCAAAGTATAATAAAGACTTATTCTGCGTAAATCGCCTATAGTATGCGATATTATCGGAACCCAGGGATTTTCCAGAATTTCGTTATGAATTTACTACAGAAAATTGATGTAATGCTGACGTATTTTAATGGGAAGGTCAAAGTCAGGGTTTGCATCAAGATTAGGCAAAGTACTGTCAGGTCTTAGTAAAGCAAAGCTTTTCTATCTTAAGGTAAAATGTGTTTTGCGATCTCATTAATTCAATTCTTGGATTGCAATATTGATGCCAATGGTGTGCGACCATCCGCTGACAAAAATCCATCATATACCTCACAATGTTTCCGCGGCGGAGTACTTTTTTTGGTTTTGAAGAAGTGTGAGACCACGAGGGTCCCATGAACTCAGGCCATTGCAAAGCCCATTGGATACTAATTAAGCGGGACGGAGTTTGTCAGTGATTCAGCCACCTAATCGACTTTATGAAAGCCAAGATCCGCTCCTGTCCCCTTCCGTCTGCCTGATGCAGTTTGTCCAGGAAGTGATGTCCTAGGTGTCTGAATCTTTTCGCCGAGAGTGCCGGCCAATGGCACAGAAGGTGTGCCTCCTCCCGACATCCCATACAATCGAGATTACTTAAGCAACCGATCCTGTGTTGGTGTGCCTTTAGGAAACAATGGTTTATTTAATCTGAGAATTGCGTTGTAATTTGCATACGTGAGTCCAGGTTGGAATTCCGTGCTGTTGGGTATTGCAAAAATTGTATTTTTCAGAATCCATGTTAACCAGTAGGTCCAGTTGCAACATGTAAAATTAACACTCGCTTTTATGTTCTTTAATTGGTAACTGCCTTAGCCCGCTCAATATGCTGAAGTAAGAGGAAAAAGCAGCATGTATGATATACATAGTATCTGCAGTCCCTTGTTACTAAACATCTCCATTATGTAATTTAATAAACAATTAATGAAGTTCAACTCATTTCTTCGTCCTAAAATACATCTTTAATTTTACACTGAAATTTGCGATCGATATTTCAACAAACTTCTGTCCAAATTTGAAATATTCGTAATACATTTATATACATGTAGAATTAACATAAGTACATATTTCATACATACCTCCGGGGTATTCAATCATTAGTTATCTCTGTGTGGTAGGATGGGACTTCCCTTGTAGAAATATTAACATTTTCTCAAAAGGGATTTAAACGTAACACTAAGATTTGATTGGTATTTTCACGCCTCAAGGTATTACATAATTATTGATACTGTCATCATACTGTATGCAATGTCCTTCAGGGAATATTCCTAGAAATTTAATGACTTCTGTCGTAGATATTCAACATCCAGGACATATCCGTTCAAGAGTATAATTTGAAGACGTCAATCTAAATGTAATCAAGTTAATGTAATGGATCTCGAAAATACAAATGGGATTTTTTACAACAGTTTCAAGTAGACTGTAAATAGTAAGAATATAAAAATAGAACATAAAAACTTGCATTTCTATTTATACAACTGGAATCACTCCACAAATATCTTGGTTTTCCTAACCGGATCAATGTCTGACACGGAAAACCCTTTTACTAGAACTATAACAATTTTCTTTCACTCTCATTACATAACTCGATTTATGCTGTGCTTTTAAAATTGTTAATGGATTGGATAGAAATTGCTGTTTGTGCATCCTTTTTGTAGGCATTCCCGTAAACTGAAAAAGTCCTATCAAAGACAACTTGAAGTTGCAATAAAATTCAGTCACCCTTTACGTAGGGGTAGGTATTAAAAATGTTATTCAATTTTCAAACGGCACTGGGTGTTCACATTTTCAAGACACAGAACTCATTAAAAAAGTGAGCCGATCATAGTACATTTAACTGTTTCCGTATCCTGTTTGCTATTAAGTAATATCCCTTGTGGGGATTAGTGGGAGCGTTCAGAGCTTTGAACAGTAGTTTCTGACTCTGCAAATCTTCAAATGTTGTGATACTTCGTGATGAATGCGCTTGCATAATTATAAAAAGATAGATTTGTAGCACAAAAGTCTTTCGTTTTTCTACTTTGATCTCTTTCAACAGCCCATAAGCCTAAGTTCACCAATATAAAGCAATATTGATGGCGGAGAGTAATCCAGTTCAATCGAATCCCCTACACTTTGATCTGGTAGCCCGATTCTAAATACAGCCAGTATATATTATTAGGTGGATTCATAAGTCTGCTGATTACAAATAAGTATCTACCGTCCATGCAGAGTAAATAATTCCAACCTTTGCATAGAAAAAATAGCAAAATTTCTGAATCATAACCTTTCTGCACAGTACAGATGCGAGCAAAAGTCTGTCTGTGTATGATATTGGATCGGAAGTTGGAAGGTATGGCATTATGCCTGGAAATTCCCTCTCAAAGTAAGCACCCAGAAGCAGTTTCGAAGCTTTCAAATATTTTTCAATGTATACGTTGCCATTAGGTTCGGGAACAAGCTACTTTTCATATATGCCACCCATCCGCTCACCCCGTGAATTTACTCAACCACACAGATGGCTCTTAGTGTTCTGCATCCTTTTCAGAAATGCCGGGATGGTATAATGTGGCTTACATTCATCCTATAAATATCGGTTAATGGAAGGAAGCGACTCCCCGAAAGATGTAGGAAAATAAAAATGAAGGAAAAAGGCTGGCGCTTGATGGAGTTGAATGGGAATACACCCATGAATTGAAGTGTTGCCAATATTTTTAAATAATTTATTCATTGGATTCGTTAACATTACGAAGAATTGTTAAAATTATTCAAATTTACATGTTACATAACCTCAAAAATTTTGCATGCACATATCGCTGTCCCATTCGTAATATCTTCGTTTGGAAATATGCTTTGGAATTTTTCTAACTGAGAACCATTTTTTAGGACTCAGTAACGTAAAAAATTGAAATTTTCAGGATCATGATTTTATGGTATGAAAATTTCTGACTTTTAATCGTGCGAAGAGACTCCATTATTAAAGAATGAACATGAAACATGAACAGGTCAGACCTTTGTTTTTCGAACGCGTGGATATTTTCAAGTATTTACGAAATACATTCACTCCAAAAATTACATCCCTTTGGAGATCCAGATCCTTATTATTCAGGGAAGAAGGGTTTTTACCTGCCTCTATTATATCGCAAATCTTGCCTACTGTCAAGAATAGTAAAGGCTTAAAATTTACACTTGAAAAATGTCCACGTAAGAAGAAAGTTTTTTTTTCTCGGCGAAATTCGTATGTGCGCTATGGCTTTACTTTGAAAAATGAAACAATCGGAAAGAACTTTATCATGCAGTAAAATTTTGATGGTATGCAGGTCAGGGAACAGGCCTTAGATACAAGAACCCAGTAGGAAATCATGCCATTAGTGAACAGGATAGTGTATAATTTCATCGAAGAATAATAGAAGTCATTAGCATCAATGACATGGTAATGCAAAGGGTAAAGGAACAGAGAATATTAAGGCCAGAGTAATGCAGCAAGTATTGTACCGAAGGAACCAAGTAGGAAAATTAGTATTTGATGAAAGCAGTAATGGACGTTATCTTGCAAAAAAGGGTATAGATCTTGTTATACATTACATGGTATTGCAGAAAGTATTATAAAATGCGAGCCATATGAGTTTAGCGTGAAATGTAAAGATCATGCATTTCGTTTTTCTTTTCTACTCGTATTACGGTTTCATATTTCATCGCTTTGTATTTTATACTTTCTTTTGTGAAAATTGTGTGATGCAAGTGACTTTTATTCAAGCGCAGTAAATGTAAAGCTTAAAAATTAATAAAAAATAAACAACTAAAACAACCAAAAATTTAATATTTTTGACAAAATTAACTAATAAAAAATTAGAATATCATTTATTCACTTTTACACAGAGATTCAGAGCACTTTTTTATGCCTTACTTAGTCCTTTTTGGAATACTTCCTGGTAAGTTATAATTAGTAGTTTCTCGATTACTGTTCAGTTCGCTCCCAACGCTTGTTGGTCGTTTTTTTTAGAGCAGCCCATAAATTTTTCATGCGGTTCAGATTCAGGCTTTGTGTCGCCCATTTGATGTCATTAAATGGTTGCTCTTCTAGCAAGAATTTAACAACTGTTGCTGTGTATTTTGGGCCATCATACTAGAAAATATCATTTTCAAATTATCCCCAAATTTCAATAAAATTCGGAAGATTTTCTAGAAAAATTCTAAGGTATTTTATTCTCTGAGCGTTAGACTTTTAATTTTTATGAGCGAAAAAAACTCTGCTTCGTGCTTTATTGTTTGTGTTACTTGGTGAGGTTACAGTGAGCGACCATCATCAGGTCAACGGAGCTCATCATTTTCGTTTGATCTTATTAAAATGACCCTTTTCCAGTCTTCGATTGTCCATTCTTTATGATAAAGAGTAATTTGCAATCTCGCCTTGATGTTCCTCTTTGAAAGGACTGGTTTCCTTTTCTTTTACTTACAAATATAAAAAATTGTTTTTTGAATTTATTACCTGCTCACCAACGTTCCCGATTTTGATGGCAGCTTCCTTGGGTGTCTTAAGTTGTTGGTTCCTTAATAGTTTCCTTATTTCACTAACATCGAAATCTCATTCAACACTCAACAACTTCATAGTCGCTTTATCCTTACAATTCGATCTTACATGAAACTGAAAACGTGTTGCAAATTATAATATAAATAATGTTGTAACCATATTTTCATTCAAGGAACAATGTTAGATTCCTTTATTTTTATGAATGAACTTATGTACCTCTCTGTAATGCTAATATTAAACCATTACTAAGATATTGACTACATCATTTAAAACGTCATATTTCATTAATATATTAGTTACTCATTCTTATGTGAAATAATACATTACTTTGTAATGCTGAAAGTAATCGATAACCCATTACCTTCCTAGGAAATCGCTATGTAAATATAATCCATTATGTCGTGCGAAAAGTTATGGATAGTAATCGATGGTATACATTACTCCTTCTGTATTGTAATCATTACATTTCCTACTGGGAATTTGCGCTTTTGTCTTCATTTGTTCTAGTTTCTTAATTCTGTACGAAAGCTTTCGAATGTTTAGGAAGGAAATGGGATGACAATAAAAATTGAAGTACTTCAACATCACTAAGGCATCTCAATGAAAATCTAAGCATCAGACATCACTAAAGTTATTCTATGTTGCCCGATACGCAAGAGGTTACCTGGGTGGAGGTTTCACTTTACGGAGAAAAGAAATTATAACGAATTGACAAAGTAATCTTATTTTGCACAATTTTAAAACCATTGAAACCAAGAATTGAGCCAGATTTCTTATAACGTTGAAAAAGGAAAGCATTCTTTGCTTTTATACATAGCATGGATGTGACTGTTAAGCCAAAACCCAACTCATTGTACTTTGGAAATAGGTAACAACATAGTCCTGTCTCAGATGAAAGTAACATAGAAGCATTATAAAAGAGAAAATAAAAGTCATGATATATTAAAATACGTCGGTTCCGAATTTAGAAATCCAAAGTATCCAAGTAAAACAGGAATTTTAAAATAACGTCACTGTTTTTAAATATTATTAAAGTCTCTGGAAGTCGATAAATTAATTGGTATAAGAAGTCTAAATGTATGCTATCATATCGACTAGATACTTTAATTATCTGACTTCCATTATATTAATCCTACCTGCGGTGACATTCAATGCAAATTTACTCTGAACAAGTCGAATTGTACCAAAATCCAATAATTGCTGTATTGCTATAATTTGAGTATGTGGCAATATAATAATGCCTCGTTATCAAAATTATTTCTTCCCACTCAAACCATATCCCTTTAAACATAATTCTAGCGATCTATAATGAGATTCTGTACACATCTTCTGGACATCTCAAGCAAGCCCACCTGGACACATTCAGGATATGGGGCTATTTCATTTTGGATAATTTAATGTGATATGGGTCCATATATCTCAAATTTAATCCCATAAGTATGACATTCCCTTTATTCGCTTGTAGAAATAACCCATTGCCCCAGTAATTTGATGCCATTTGAATGTCTATCCAGGATACGAATTATGCCACTTAAGAAGGAGGTTAACTCTTGTGTCATCTCTACTCGAGAGTGAAAAAATTTTGATAGCTAGGATAAATCTGTCCTGTTTATGGTTCATGTGACCGAATAAATGTGAAGTTTGCATAGAAGATTTTATTTTGGACATATTCTTAGCATTCTTTGAGGAATTCGGGAATGTTCCTTTATCAATAAAAAAATAATTTTTTTAAGGAGCCTTGAAAATATTTTAGAGAGCGTTGTTATGCAACTGAAAAAGGCCGGAATTAAACATATTTTGTTCAAAGTACTTTTCGGTTAAGTAAAAAAAATGATATATTTAAATAAATGGAAATATGGGACTATTGTGCCTACCAAATTCGGAGTTAGTGTTCTGGCCCTCAAGACAAGAATAAAGGACACCAGTATATGAAAAATTATGCACCTGTGTCATATTAATATATTAAAATGAATTACCCAAAAGATTTAAAGAAAATAAATATCACAGTCATATCATACCACAATTGTTCTAAATATCTATAAATCCTAAACACTCGGAAAACTTTAAAATAAATACGGAAATAACATACTATTGTTCGTGAATAAATAAATAAAATATGGATTATATAAGAAAAGTTGAAGAACTTAAATTAATTGGAAATCTTTCTGGCAACCGGCAGATATTTGAACAGAATTTTAGCATTTTGGCGACGGCAATAGAACTAAAAAGAGACGAAAATGTGCAAGTTGCAGTGCTTTTAACACTAAACCTACCAAGCCGGTTATTTTGACCGGTGATTTCTCTTTCAGTTGCATTATTCAGCGTATTATTTCTCATTTGTGAGCATCTCTGTAGGTTTAGTGTTAAATGCGCTTAGTACGGCAAAAAGAGCAATTTGACTCTATTATAAAATCATTTAAAGACCTCTATGCTCCTCAAAATAACCAAGTGTACGAGAGCTTCGTTTTGGAACATAAGCCAACGTAAAGGTGAAAATTTCGATACCTTCTTATAATGGATGTAAAAAATCCTAACTGTTCTAGATTGTACGATAAAAGGCTTTCCATGCCGGTGGCTAAGCGGCGCGCACGACTACAAACTTTCTCCTCTGTGGATATGGGTTCGAATACTGCAAAGGGTGCGGTGATTTATCTAGGTGCCAATGGTTAAGATAATTCTACTAACACGGATTGTACTTGCGAAACCCCTGGGATGTTTCACAGTAAAAATTTCATGCCAAATATTTTGGTTCACTTTGCAGCATTTGTCAGGTTAAAATTCCCCAATCTAATCTTCCCTAATTTCATTCCACATAAGCTTTGTTACATGCATTATAGGGTTGTCCCCGAGCTTAAGCAGTACCTTAAAAAAAAAGAAACTTTTCGAAAAGGAAAATCTAATGATGTCTAAACAGAAAAACACAAAAACTAGAAAAGAATGACACAAAAACTAATACAGATGTTAGATAAAAAGACACATCAAAAGTATACATAAAAGACTCTGAGAGGAGCAATTAAAATCAACACAAAAAATGAATGTAACAAAACAAAAACCTAACAATATAGTAATCTATTCTTAGGTAAGATAAAAGTATCCAAAATAATGTAAAATTTCTACAAAAAATTTAGACTGCAAAACATTTATTGCCGAAGGTAATATTCCTCTAGCAGGTTTCGGCAACCCGTGGCTTGCGAGCCGCATGCGGCTCTTTGACTTCCAGTTTTCGGTCCTTTTTATCATATCTATCTATCGCGTTATATTAATAAAATACAGGTTCAAGTAAAACCATATAAATTCAATTTATTTTCATTTATCCCTTACGCCTTTTTTAATTTTTTCATTGACATATTTTTAAAAAATGACTCTTATCGTTGAAAAGGTTGCCAACATCCCTGCTCTGGGCGAATGGGACCTCCAACAAGAGCCCAAAATTTAGAATATAAAAATGCCAAAGTTAAAATTAACCTAAACCTACAAGAAATTTAAAATGTAAGAATAGAGCCCTACGAGACTACCCTGTAGGGCCACGTGCACCTACAAGTTGCTCCCGGCATCACCGATACTTTGTAAAGCCGACGGGGGACTTGCCTTTCCTGCAACGCTCCAAAGCAGGAAGAAGTCCCGTGGACAAGTGCTGCGGACACAGCAGTGAAAGGCCAATCTGCTATCCTGCACGGCCGCCTGCGGTGGTTACGTGCAGTTGAACGTGACTTCCTTCGTTTCAAGGTATTCGAGACGCAAGCACCTCTGCAACCTGGCAACAAAGAGAGACTTAAGAGACTTATTGTGTCAGTTGTGAGATACCCACTCTCCATCTCCACCCTCAAGCAATAGACGTCAATCGTGGAGTTGGTCAACGTTACGATGAAGCTGACCAAGCAGTTCATCCCATTGCAGGTCCTTAACCCCAGCACAAACTGTTTTGATGATGCCGTATGACGGGTTGACCTACCGGCACATGCGGCCAACAAGGTCCAATAGGTCACCCAGCACTGGACAGGTAAAGTACCTATGGAACTGGGACTAAGGCTAAACCCACACTGGATTGGTAAATCAAGGCTATGAAACTAATGATCCTGTAGTTTGCAACTTATGTAAATCCGCAAGGCTTCCGAGAGATATGTTTTCAGGTATTTGGGTGAGATGGACTCCTAATGATACCACATAGTTTCTGTTTTTCGGAAATGTTGAAGAATTTATTTACCTGTACTAAGCCTTAAATAGAAAGGGGACTCTGTACTTCTTGATAAATTCATTTTATGTAAGCGCTGACGAACAAATATACTGTGTAAAAATATAACATGATAACGTCTGTCAGTCAGTCCTAAAGGGTGGATAGGACTGTATTTCCTTTACCATATGATGTTTTGTTAGTTCAAATTTGTACCCTGTACTCTTCCCATTTACTTTCATCGCACACAACCATTTCTGAAATAGCTACAAGGGAAATAAATCATGGCAAATTTAGAAGAACTTTTCTTTGATGTCGAACGCGAAGGCATGAAGGAACTCAAAGAAGTAATTTTATTGCTAAAGTAGCCACCTACTGCTAGATTAAAGTAAATTCGGTGATGCTCGCAGGGAAACGAAATGCTCTTTTATGGGTGTGAACCTACAATTAGACTTTAATTGGTTTTCCATCAGAGAGACCCTTAAAAGCGAGTGGGTTTTAAAACATTTTGAAGAGTTCGAAAATTAAAAAGTTCTTTGTTTTGATGACATTTTGTTTTCTTCACAGACAAAAACTGAAGCCAGAATATTTTTACTTTTCTTCTTTTTTTTTACGTGGAATGAGAAAGGGGCGAAACGATAAAAATAGCCATTTTAATCGTGTGTTTATTTACTTGGGTAAATGGAATTTCTAAATTTGGACTAGAAATCAATAATTAAGTTGCAGAAATCTCAATTAAGTGGAACCTTTAAATAGACCAAGCTATTTTTCGAATTCAATGGATACTGAGCACCTGGAAAATTTGAACCCATACCCAAGTGCCTGTCTAAAAGACAATTGCATTATATCGCGTTTTTTTGGTGCGATTGTTACTTTTAAGCTATTGTCTTATAAAAAAGGGGACTTTTACTTCAACTTTTTTCCTTTCTTTACTCCAATAAACTGAAGGAATACTACAACGGGAGGAAATTTCTTTGCAAAAAACAAGAGAATCCCGAAGTGGAAAAAAAAAGCCTGAATGCATGTAATAAGAGTCCTTCAGAAGCTGTTGTTCTTTCCGGGCTCAGCTTTTGTTCGCATCACGGTATGAGCCACCTTTGTTTCCATCTTTTCTGTGCTTCTTCTTATTATTTCCTCTTTTATACTGCTCTACCTATGGCTCCTTCAATGGCAACTTTCTATTGAATCGCTTCCAGGCATGACTATTAAAAGTTTTCATTTTTGAAGTTCTTTTTACTCGACCACTTCAAGCACTAACGTTCCATTTCTCTATTTCAGCTGCAACGCTGCTTGGCTTTAGCCGACCCGACCTGTCTGCTATATTAAAGGCTCCTTTCTTCCTATTCTTTGGTGCAGGAACTTTTTGTATAAGAAGGACACTTGGGATTAGAAAATGGCTGGCACTTTGCATATTGTCCTCTAACCTCTCGTCTGTGAAATGAAGAAGGGCATGGATTACTTAGGAACTAGTCAAGGAAATTGTAAATTTACTACAAAGATGACGGGCGTCCTGAGGCATATTGAAAAAGGCTTTGAATTGGTAAAGTCATGCTCATTGTAGCAAACTGTGCTCCAAGCGTGTTATTGTTTTTATTGGTGGGAACATCACAACGTTAAATCGCACCCGGTGAAAGGAATAAAATTTCCAACATATTTCAAATGGAAATAGGAAAATTCTTCCAAACAAAACAAACGCTCCCAGCAACCTCAAGAGTTTAAGGGTAACAAAAGCATTTTTTTCATGAAAGTTATGAAAGCTCTTCTCTTTGCCTCGCGGGGTGAACATCTTAATTGCGTACATTCACGTAAAATAATTCAGATCCTAATTCGAGGGGCGTTTCATCTTAATTTCCATCAATTCCCATACCAAGAAGTCTAAAACTTTATTGACTGAATTGCGAACAAACGCTTACATTTACCTTGTCTTGAAATGAAACACAGGTAAATATCTCGAGCAATTTAACTTGACGCCGATGAGAAGAGCTCCAGACAATTTTAACCGAATTTAAATTAGTGCTGAAGATGAAGGGGAGCTTGTGTGATATATCCTTGTGGTGCCTGCTACGTGCAGAGATAATTATGGCAAGTAGGCTCTTTAACACCTCAAGATTTTTAAGTGCTCCATTTACTCCGAACAAGTGAATAATGTGAGGATGTTTTCCTCGTTATTTTCTTCCTTGCACACATATCTACGCACAGGTATATTAAAATGCCTCAAGAATTTTAAATTCCTGGAATAAATAGGATGTCTGAATGACAGTAAGGATTTTTGTTAAATATTAAACGTGTGTTGAATACCTCATTATTTTTGAAATATTAAAAAAAGAATAGGAAATATTTCAATTGCCGGATTTATGTCAAAATTAGGGTCCAAAAAATTGCTTATCCTCGAAGGAAAGTGCACTTACTAAAGGACATCGCAAGATTAGGCATTAGGACTTATTCAAAAGTGAACACTATTGGCTTTCTACCGATGTATTATTTGTTTACAGCTGTTCTTAATTTTCAGTATTTAACATATGAACGTCTATACTTCAAATTTTGCTAAATTAAAATTAGAGATTTTTGTTTTGTTTTTGTTTTTGAACCAAGGAGATAATGTTTTAAGAATCACGCTAGTTCCTCCTCCCCAAAGCGCCCCAAAAATTTTAGAATTATTATGGAATCAATATAGTAGTTGTTCAATATATCCACAACCTGTACAAGGTACACATCCTTGAGATTTAGGATCTAGGGATAAGGATAGCCAAATTCCTGTTGCTCTCTATAAACTAACACAGCGACGTTATTTCACTAAATATCTACTCTTGGAAAGTTATTGTACATGAAAACAAGATCCTTTAAATAGCCCCCCCTTAGTTATGGAATTTAAATCGGTCGATCTTGGTAGCTACCGCACTAGTGCCCCGAGTTCAATCCATTGGGAATCCATTGGGAACCATAATATTGACTTGTCGGATGATAGAAGTGTACGGGAGTGTCATGCATTAACACACGCTTCTCTTTGAAAATCGAGTGGAGCAAGGCCGTTCAGGCCAGCACATAGGGTCCCAAAAGCACGCTATTAATGATTCCACACCAAAAATTAATTGAGAATGTACCTTGGTGCCCATATTCTATGATAGTATTCAGATTTCCTCCCACCCATGCATGATTTGATGTAAATAGGTCTGTTTTTTGATTTCTGCAGCTGAAATTTCTTGCATTTTCCTTTTTTATGGGTGGAGGTAATGTTGCTGCCAAAAGTAAGTGAACAGTTTCCTAAAATTTCATGAAAAAGGAGAAGAAGAAGAGTGCCGAAAAACCAAACTGATGACAATAAGGAAATTGCAGGAAGGCAAAAGCTACTGCAAAATTCTGAACTTTCTTGCAGGAGGGGAAGCGGTGACGTCAGCACAAATCAGCTGTCAAATTGAGTAAGAAAACTATTTCCTGCAGTCTCCTGCTCAGGAGTTATAATTCCTGTAGATAAAGAAACAGGCCTAAAGTTTCATCTGGCAATATATCATATACTTTTTTTAGTAAAATAACACTACTAATAAAAAAAACTTATCTAATCGAAAAAGATTCTTTATTTTTTACATTTACTAGAATTTTATTATCTGGCACCACCAATGACTACCGTCATTTCTAATAACTTCAAGAATCATATTTTTCATTGATTGCGTAAATTGGATTAATGTTTCGAGGGGAGCATAACACCCCCAGCATACTTTATTGCTTCTTTAATTTCCTTTGTTATGATGCACTTTTCGAGACAGTATTCCCCAACTGATTTTCTACTGAATTCAAATCCAGAGATCGTTATGGCCAATCCAGCAATTCAATTTGTGCTTGTTTCCCTTTGCGGGAATTGTGACACTATAATCTATTTGAGTTCAAATCAAAATGGAATGGATAGTGGAAAAGAAGAGAATTTGATTAACAATGTGGATCGAAATATGGGTGAAAAGTGTTTATATGTTTTCTCAACTCTGTTCGTTTCAGTTGTAAAACAGGAATTAAAAAATGTGAATTTTAAATGTAAACCATTTCGGATTGGAACATTTTGGTACGAATTATCATATATAATAATTTTGAAATTTAAATAAAATGATATGCAGAAAATTTATAGGTTAGTCTTCGATTTCGCCTTTTTTAATTA
The DNA here is from genome assembly GCA_006980735.1 of Dasypogon diadema. Classification (NCBI taxonomy): domain Eukaryota; kingdom Metazoa; phylum Arthropoda; class Insecta; order Diptera; family Asilidae; genus Dasypogon; species Dasypogon diadema. Next base: position 71,090 of record QYTT01085394.1, on the reverse strand, counting down.
AGTAGGTACAATAGTAATTATTCCTTCTTATTGTCTGACATGGTTTCTTGTAAGTTGCGTTCCATCTTAAAATTTACGTAAAATATCAGCCTTTTTTTAAGGTGTTGCCTAAGCTCAGGGGACAACCTTATGATGCACACAGCACAGCTTGGCCGGAGGAAAATTTTAGAGAAGAGGAAATTGGGAAATTTTAACCTGACAAATGTTTCAAGTAAACCATAATTTTAGAATTAAATTTTTACAGTAGCTCGTCAAATGTTGGATGGGGTACAGCCAAGGGAGAGTCATTATCATCATACTCCCCCAACCGCTAAGCAGGTAGGGGAGCAGACATCCCGCAGCTGGGCTTTCTCAACCACTGGTACCCAGATAAATCACCACGCATTTTGCAGGATTCGAACCCACGCCCACAGAGGAGACAATCTACAGATGTGTGCGTTAGCCCGCTCTTTTACCGGCGTAGTTAAGCTAACAGTATTTTTTAAAACTTCCGAAAGCTTTCAGATTATTTTGTAATTTGCTCCTTGGACCGCCCAAAATTCTATAACATTTTAAATTTTGTCTATACAACGACAGTCACTCTTCAGAACACCGTCATTTCACTTTTACTTGTTTTCACACCTATTGATCGAAAAAAAAGTAAACTGATATTAGGACTGTTAAAGGGGCTTTACTTTACTTAATCCATGAAAATTTATATTATTGTAAATTGTGAGAAAAAAAAGTTACCAGCAGGTGCGAATAGTTTTTTCTCGAGTTTGTGCATATAACACAACTCTAACCCTAGAAAGGGTTTGTTTCATCATTTCCAACCAAGATTATTTTTGAAAGCTCATAAACTACTTCTTCTCATGTTGAATTTAATAATTAATCGAACGTAAACAGCTCGCTTACACGAATTCTTCGACGTTTTCATTTTGCTGCTAAGGCTCCAA
>QYTT01085394.1:20445-48002 GCA_006980735.1 Dasypogon diadema | reverse complement strand
GAATAAAAACCGGCCAAGTGCGAGTCGGATTCGCGCACGAAGGGTTCCGTACCATTATCTATAAAAACGGCAAAAAAATCATGTCTGTTGTATGGGAGCCCCCCTTAAATATTTGTTTTTATTCAAACTTTGTTAACGAGACTCTCTCTTCTATCTAGAATTTCGATAGTTTCTATCAATAAAAGTTGCAAATATTCTTCCAAAACAGGGATTTATTATAATTGGTGATATTAAGAGCCCTAAGGACCTCATAAGCTTGTTTACAACATGACAATTGATACCTTCTGCATTAACTACTCATCAGTAGTCTGTTATCTTACCCTTTACATTACTGTGTCATTGATGCTAGCAATTTCTGTTATTCTTTTGTGAAATTATTCATTACCGTGCTCATCAATTGTTCGATTTCCTACTGAGCCATTGACATTAACGTAACAAATAATTTCTCAGTTGTAGATAAAAACAAAACTCTCCATCGTAGGAAAGCTAATGCCTAGCTCATTACGCATATTTTCACATGGTAAATATTGTATAGTCATGTTCATCTAAAATATTAAATCGGAACCTTCTTACCAACCGGATCGCGAGGACGCCGATTTTATGAAAATCCTTTCGTAATTTTTCTAGAATATGCAGATACTCATAAAATTTAAGAATTTTCGGATAAATCCTTGAGAAACGAAAATAGTCCTGTTCACGAGAGATTGGAAAATTCTAAACTGAACTAACCCATTCTGTTGAGATACAATCCAAGAGTTTAGACTGAGATAAAATATATGAAAATCATTTCCGACTCATAGATGAGATTGTATTATACTATAGAAAGATTGATCCTATTGCTGTGGACCTACAGGAGGATATGGATTGAGGATGCAGTGCGGTGATAATATCCAAAATTGTGTACAAAGCCGCCGTCTGGCATGGAGGCTGACGTTAAACTAGGTAAAACTAGGTGAATTATTAGCATATATAACACTTATACTGCTTCGAATAGAATCTTTCATTCATTCGCGGAATAAAACTGTGCTCAGGAGCATGACGAAATCAGCTGATTGTTTCATTTATGAGCCTCTATATTAATTACAAGTGAATGTAGACTACTTGTTCACATCAAATATAATGCATGAAAAATATGGAAGCATCAATTGGGGGTGCTGTTCAAACCCAGATCAATATATCCCTAACAAGGTAACAAAAATCGTGTGAATTTTCTAGAAAAGTTTTATTGGTTTAATTTCCTCGCGCCTGAGGTATTATATACTTACAAATTCATTAAAACGTTCCTTGAAAGTTTAATTGAAATGTTGTTAAGTGCTCATAAAGAAAGGTGCATTCTCTCCAGTTAATAAAGTGAGCGTGAAGAATGCTGCTATTTCTCCGCCAATACCCTACGGGATATAACTTAGTTTGCGGTTGAGTGAACCCAACAAGCACAGAACTGGTTGGTTGCACTAAAGATTTCCACTTGGATAGGGCACTTGTAAGGGTTAAGTTTTTACAATTCCCTAATGAACCAGATTTAATCCGAAGTGAAGGTTGTAGTTTCCTCATGTTTTGTTATTAGTCACAGATGCATGAAAAGCTCTTGAAATTTGCCCCGATTTCCTTATTGTCGGACTTTCGAACCGAGTAGAACTGCATAAGGGAAAAGTTTGCAACCTCGACCACTATTTAAAAGTTTTCCATTTGTCATGCAAATTCGCCTTAAGACTGGCTACTGGCTACTGGCTCCATCGCGCTATCCCTAATTGTACAGATGGGATTTTTCCAACTCAATATGGCCAAACAATACAAATTTTCTGTTCGAATGTAATGGTGGATAAAAATACGTGATTATGAGATCTTTATGCCATCATTAAAATTCCTTTTACGATTGTCTCTAGGATAAAAGGAGGACGGTCTTAATTGAAGAAATACTTTGGATGTCCTTCGGAGATAATTTTTTGCGTGATTTGCGTTCATTTTTTATGAGAATCGTAAAAATTTCAACGTTTGTTCCTGCTAATACTTTTTTTCTGAAGAAGGGTGGATTTAAAGTAAACAATCAAGGAACTGGAGTATTACGTCATGGGGACCCAGGAAAAAGTTTTTACCCAACGAAAGTGAAGCACACGCAAAAGATTGAAATTTAAGAAATACTTTAAAAGTCGAGAGTATGAGGCGGAAATTTCTGGAAACTTTATAAAAGAAGTCATCTTGTTCGGCGTTTCTTAATAAATCCCCGACTCATGAGGCGAAACTTTATTTATGATATGACAGATAAAGGCGCAAGAAAAGAAAGTAAGCGAACGAAAGTGAGGTAGAGTGAGTGCAGCGGTGAAATTAAATCAGAAAACTTTTCTTTTAGGAGCTCATTAACTCATCCGGCAAGCATAAAGAGGATTCCAGTAATAAAAAAGTTGCTCAAGATGGAAAACCCTAAAAAGGACCAGGAAGCTTTTTACTGCCAAAAATTAGAGTTATGATAATAAAATTGTCAATCTGGATATCCTTTTGCTAAGAAGTTACTTTGCAATGAGTTTACCACTTCTACAGAAGTCTTTCAGATTTGAGGACTGAACTTATTCACTTGTTTGTAAACAATATGAAGGGTAGTGATGAAAAACTGATGTGCCGTTAATGGACAAGAAAATAAAGTTCATAATTTCTATTGAACGGAGAAATTTAGGGCTTTCAAAGTACGAAAGTTACCACCACGCCAATTTCATTCTCTTCTGTGACGTGTTTAAAGATTGGCAACTTCTGAAAAAGTTGGTTTTATTTTAATTTTTTCTCATTACTTTTGTTTCGTCTCAGAGATCTTTTTTTCCTGTAAAGAAATAAATGAATTCCTTGTTTACGGGTAAGGCCGTCACAACTCGATTAGCTACGCAATTTAGGATTTTTACCTTTTTCTTTTGTTTCCGGGAGTTCAGCACCAAATACCACAATACCACATTAGTACTACCATATGAAACTACTACATTAGTACTGCCATATGAAAATCATCCTTCCACCCACTGACGATCGTCATTATCCTCATCAACTTAGCTAATAGAATTTTAGCCAGTTCTACGATTGTGTCTTTCCAGAGTTTGCGGCCTTGCGCCCATCTTCGCTAGATAACGAAATACCGTGAAGGCATCGCTTAAGTTCTACATGTGGCGTTTTTCGTGTTTACGGCTACCTCAGGGTTTCGTTACAAGATAATGTTAAGGATCATCCGGTTGTTTATTCATCAAAATCTGTTAAATTTTAAAAAATAACCACACCCAAAAATTATACAGTTTCATGGTCCCAGCCCAGAAGTATCTGCCTAGACATTCGGTTGCTTCTGATCTACACGCTTTTTCTTTAGCTGAGATCGTCCGAACGGTAGGCTCTTGTGTCGCCTCGACCTAAAGATACCTTTTATGACTACTGTCTTACTCTTTAATTTGCTGTCATCCTCTGAAGATTGAGCCCACCCACAATCTTCTTCGACAGTAATTGTAAATACTTTCCCAATGTGTTTTAGCTTTGTTTGATATAAGATTGTGCATTCACAGATGCTCCGTCGTTTCGACCACGTTCATACAGAATCGGCATTGATCTTACTCAACAAGATTCGTTTTCTGGACAATGTCCAATAAGGAAACCAATAGCATCCTTCAACTCAATCTCGTTAAGTGGAGGTGGGTCCTTATCCTATGTTGGGAAAGGTAATGATAATATCTTAGGCCTGTATCCAGTATTTCTACTGGACCCTGATTTCCTACTTACTGAAACTGCAACTGGCACTATGAATAGCCACAGAAAAGTTCATGTTCGATAAAGTGTGATTCTACGCGGTTCTCTTCAAGCCCATTTGCAATTTCGTTTCTCTCAAAACCTTTATTATTTGGTATCCACATCAAGGTGACTCTATTGTGTTGTGGCAATTAGCCTTATAGATATTAACGTGTGTGCAAAGGTCTACAGTCTGAATCTCTGCTCGAAAAATGGTTGCAACAGCACCTAATCATTTCGGGGTCCTGTTATTTGGATTATATATTCCTACGTTTGTTCTCAGTTCCATCCTCTATCAAACTGAATACCAGAAAAGGAGGGATTCCTTTCGAAAGTTATATCAACAGAGTGCCATCCCTGAAGATCATTTAGATACTGAATATTTTTTAAATTCCTTTAAAATTTTTATGTTTCCAGCCGTGAAGTTCGGCGTTAGGAAAATCATCCCTTTGAGCCTGATGGCACTTAACGCGGCCTAATGCCTTATACAGAAATGTAATGATAGGGGGGCCATTAGTGCCTTTAAGTCTGCCGTAGAGAATGGATAGATCACCTGCATAATAGGAGGTCATCCGCGACAAGCCACCACAATAAAAGTGATACCTCCACGTCGATACTTTCATCTATCAGGCTTACTTTTGTCTTTCAAGAGTATATTCCTTGCCCATAGTACCTTTGGATCCCTTGATCGCTTCTGTTTTAATGGCATAGAAGGGGGTAGTGTCTAGAAAGACATAGAGGGTAGTTTTTTTGTCCACTATCACCCTTTCCAATTTGGCCCTCAAGATGATTTTTATCCCGGAGCTCCTCTGTGAGTTAGTTGTAGCGCCCTGTGGAACTGTGCACGTTTTGGACCTTATAAGGTACTTAGTTCTTTTATTCCCACCAAACCTTGTCTATTTTTAAAACAAAAACTAGTGCCTTTGTAAATTATTTTTACCGGTTTAGATTTACTCACCATCTTGCAATAAATCCTCATCAAAGTTTTGCTATTGTGCTACGGCCAAGGTAAACTATTGTTTAACGGGAAAACAATCCAAACTGATTTTACACTAAATTTATTATGGACGTAATTAATCAAAAGCATCTCATCATAAAAGCTCAGAGAATCCTTTCAGTCAACTTACATCCATCTTAATACCCACGTGTCTCTAATTAAGATCACCCGAGGTCTTCTTTTACAAAGTTCTCAACAAGTATCCAACTGTCAAATAATAGCTTGGAATTTATGGCGTTCATCAGGGGAATGGGAAATGGTCTTTTAAATAGGAATGAGGTTACTTTATCATCTTAACTTAGAGCAGACGCTGCTCTTAACTTCACCAACAGATACTTGAGGTGGCGGGTCTATTAATTAACATTTCCTAATTTCAACTGTAGGAAGGTGCCGAACACCTTGAAAAGGAAGTTCCCAAACAAACTGCTGCTGGCATTGTACTAACAATCTGTAAAGTTATTGCGATGCTGAACAAGAGACAAGAATGGAACCGTCTTATATTCCTAAAAAAAGGGAAAATTTTTGGAAAAGCTTTCAGAATTTGTTTGTATAGTTTTCGGATCCTTTTCTCAAAAATTTCCCATGGTATCGTAATTTAAAAGGGTTAATTAAAGTCACCCCAATTTTCGTTTAACCAATTATATGACCTTGACATCATGAGTCAGCATTTGTAGTTAAATTTTCCATAAAATTAAATAAATTATGTAATTAGTTTAGAGGAATTTTCTGTAGCAAGGCCCAGCCATTTGTTGTTTACTCGAAGTAAACTTTCTTCTTAGCTTTAACAGATAACTACCATTAGTCTCCTTATCCTTGGCTGGCATTTTTTCTCTTCTCTTCATGAATCGCCTTATCTTATCATTTTCAGTTTTCTTATTGTTCAGTATGTAATCGAAAGATGACTTCTTTAGGGAAATCTAATTAGAGAAGGGCAGCTCACTGTTGGCCAGCGCAGTGTGTACTTTACCTGTATAAAGTCAGAGTACACACACCCTACATAAGACAAAGTTTTCAGATCACTTTCCTTCAGGGATATTTTAACTTTTACGACTTTTCTCTATGAGTGCATGGTTATAGAGCAATTTTCAGGTGGTTCCGTTTATAGCCACTGCATGTAAAGAGACAACAGAGTAGTAAAATGATGGAACTACAAGAGGAATGCGAGAGTTAATTGCTTAATACCTTAATTACGATATTGGGATCAAGTTATTGTTGAACAAATGGTATGATGCAATTTATGCTTAAAAAGAAAGGCGTTCTTTTACAAGACATTTCCACTCTAAACCAGAGCTAATTGAGTTGCACTTTACATGCCCCTTAAATTTCATGTAATGTATATATATACATATATACATATATATATATATATATACATATATACATTCCTTGATCCATGTTTATAACTGTTCTGATCGGTCCGCTAGTCTAATTTCTTTATTAGCTTGTTGGAAAGTGATAATATTTTGGGCCTTGGAACTCAATACTTAGTCCTCTAAATCAACAAAGTGTTACGTAATTTTCCGGAATACACCTATTTAGTGTAGATAATGTGTAGAAACTATTCCATCGGTATGGATGAATTCAACTCCATGCGATTCATGCATTTAACCATTGAAAATTTTACCTCTTCGTACCTGAGATCGCCTGCAGTAGTCTAAGACCAGAGCCAGCATCTCTGCATGATAAACCTAGATAAACCTACATGCACCTTTTCAGGCTTATAAATCAGAACATATTTCTGTCTTCCGATAAGATTCCTGTACCTGCTTTATTGAAAATATTCCTCGGTTCATGCTACGGGAATGATCAGTGAAACCTTCCGGTTATCCTGTTCCTCTCTTTCATCTCTCTTTTTCACTGATATTTGATTCAGAATTTTTCTATGCCGATGCTTAGTTCTTGATACATGTTGTATATCGTCCCACTGCATTCTGAGTGCCACTTCCACTGTTATTCTTTTTGCAAACCTCAAACATCATTTTACAAGCAGTGTTGGCAACCTTAGGCGAAACTTAAACGTAGCTGTGGGTGTTACCTGACATGTCGTAAGGCACCAGACGACCGCAGAAAATATTGGGATATATCTGACCACCTTTTTGTATATCCAGTGTGCTGACTTTGGTGAAATATGACACATTCTTCTTTACCACCTTTGTGTTCCTATTATTTTCTTCAAGATTATATTTTCAGGTTAAGTTACAATCCAGATATATACCCATGTATTTTATCTCCCTAGAAACATTTATCTTCAATCTAAACGACGTATGTGGTTCATATTACATATTTTTTGTGTTCGCAGTAAAAATTTACGTTTTTGTCTTATTCAAATTAAGAGCGCAACGCTGTTTTTTACACCACATTTTCACCACATAGAGAGCATTCCTTAATATATTAGCGATAGTGAAATGAACAATTACACCTCGAGTGTGCATCCCTTCAAATCTTCAGAGTAGAGTCAACTTTGAAATTCCTGGAAAGTGTACCTTCGTTTCTATATTAAACAAATCCAACTTTGGATACTGGGTCTTTACTGACAATCTTTTGCAACCCGCTATCTTCTAACTCTTTCTTCTTCACCTTATAGACCTCCCACGCCTGCTGTTCATTATACCTAATGGCGTGGTTGAAAACATTTCTCACCCCTCTTTTAATGATCTCCAAATTTCCATTCCACCAGAGAGTGCGATCCTGATTGTCCACTGAAGTAAAAGCGAATGTTTCCCGGAATGCGTCTTTCACAGCTAATGTTGTTATCTCCAGCCATACCCAGCGGGAAATGTGGTCAGGCTTTCCCTGAAGAAGGCTTGTGGAAGCAGTAGAACTTTAGCACAAGAAACTGGAAAAGTTCAAAAAGTTTTCATTATTGCCATGTTGATCCCGCAAGAAGCTGGTGGAAGGTGTGAATCTCGCTGCAACGCAGTTCTTTTCGTATAAAGTTCGGGACTTTCCCTTTCAATATCATCCTCGTTTTGTTTGTCAGAATAATCAGTTGAGTTTGGCAGCAAGCACACAAAAAACTTCAACTACTTCCTCCTTAAGACATGCCTGTGCAAATATCCTATAAAGTGTCCAGTGAAGAAGTATGCAACCCTCATTCCTTCCAGAGGAAGCTAGGGGGAAGCACACAAAAAGCTTCAACTGCTTCCTCCCTAGGACATGCCTGTACAAATGTCCTATAAAGTGTCCAATGAAGAGGCATGTATCACAACTTCCAAGGAAGGCGTCCAGTTTGCATGGTGGTATGATTCCATTTCCCGCTGGGTATTTCTCATGGTCTTAGACGTCTTTCTAACCTTTTTTCTTCATATTCCCCTCCAATACATCGCTATTTGCGCAGAAATAGCAGCATTTGCCACTCTTAACTGTTTTGTACTTGTTTAAACTCTTACGTCACAAAAGCTCTGAGCTTTTGGTCGGAGCATATCTTGACTTCCTTATACATAGGACTGAGTAAGTTTTTTGAAGCAACATAACTTTCGTCTGCAAGTTTTTCGAAAGTTTTATACAAAAATTGGACGAAACTTTTCAAGGGATGAGGCGGGTTTTAGATTAGGAATCGGTCTGGTGAAAGCAGATTTCCATTGCAACGGCATACAGGAGTAATGATGCAAGTGTTGGAATAGGTGTGTTATCAACGGGAGAGGTATTGCTAGAGGAAGTTTGAAAAACAAAAACAGGAAGACACACAGTCTGGATAAACCGCACTGGACTGTGGTTTTAGTTGAGACCTCCTTCAAGTACAATGCCTCTGAGGGAAAAACTCAATTCTATGTTGATACTTGAAGATACAAATTGAAAGCACTTGATGGATAAAAGCGATGGGCTATTAACTACAAATTCTCCTTCATGTAATTCGTAATAATTTCCGTGAGAATGTATTTAAATTACAGAGAATTCGTTGACTGCTCTTTGGACATTTTCAAGTGTGAAATTAATTTCTGAAATAATTGTAGATACTTCGCTACTCCTATGCCACATAAATTTTGCCAAAGGAAGATTATCCTACCAGAATTGTAATAAGACTAAATTTAAATAATTTGACTGAAATATGCATTTCGATAAGAGTACAAGGCAAGTTTGTACTCGATGTATACAGCGTTGAGCAAAACAGACCGTAACTATCCCATTTTCATGCGATTACAACAACTTTCACCTATGGACTTGTGTGATTTTTAGGCATCCATGAATCTTGTATATTTCACCTAAAATTAGAATAAATTGAATTGTGTCAGAACTTTTAACTTAACTTTGAACCCATTTTACATAAGAAAGATTAAAATTAGACACTCGCCTAGAATCAAAATTGGTATTTTGGGAGTTTGTCCTCTAAAAGTAACTACCAGATTCATTGGACAAATGAATTTCATAAAGTTTGCTAATTCGACCATAAAATAGTTGGGAAGAGTTTTCTCCCTGTCGTTGTAGAAATATAGCATGCCTAAGATACAAGGGATACCCACAAAATGTGCAAAAACCCGAAACGACCTGTGCTCCTTTACTTCATCCATAAAATTTCCAAGTTAGAAATTCATATCAAAAGGGTCAGTATGGGACTCATTAAATCGTTCTAAAACATCTTCAGTGTCCTTGTCTCGGTTAGAATTCTTGTAATGCGATTAGAATTTCCCACTTATACTTCATAATGTGACCATCAACAGGACCATTATTCACTAAGTATCCCTACGGAGTTATAAACCTCTGAGAACAAGAAAAGCACACACCATATAAGGCCAAACGATGAGTTTTCACGCAATCTAAAGGACTCTTAGTATAAGTCCTCATGCATGAAAAGGCCACACTTTGGGAGATACTCAAACTGACATTTGTTCACCGGATGTGCTTTCTGTTCCCCACAAGTCCGGAGTAAATTACTTCTTCTAGTATAAAAAGTGCGCATTTTCTTTATGTATTCAAATACAAAACTGACCGCTTTCGATAGCTGGCGGAAATGCCTGTAATTTTCCTAAAGAAAGTTTTTCATTGGATGCGGAAGAAATAGAGTACAACTGAAAAAGGGCACTATAAATCCACTGACAAAGCAGAAAGTGAAGAGTAATGCTTTGCTCTTACTGCTCACAAACGCTTCTAAGTCGACCAGGATGAGAAAGTAGGCGTGATGGAAACATTCCTATTGCAATCTATAATGATATTATCATGATCCATCTTTACCACCATCTTTAACCACAGAGCAAGTTTTTCAGGACCCTAAAATAGTTTCAACATGCCCACAAGTCAAGGTTACCAATTTCTTCCTGAGAATTTCCGTGAAACTTAAAATCATTTTACTTCAACACACTTCAAATTATTTACCTAACCTCCTGCGAACATAAGTTGTAATAAAAATTCGCTTATATGCCCGTATGTAGTCTGCTAATCCGCAGGTGCTTTTCTTGAAGGGAGCAATATGAACGCCACGGACCCTACCTATATGTCGGGTTATAAGACTAAAGTAGTGATTACCACCTGTCGCCATTATTTAGTTGCGGGATAACTCGTTCATGTCTGCTATAAAGATGCTCTCAGGCATTATTAAAGGACCACCTGACAGGAGATTTGTGATGGATACATTTTATGATCTCATGATAGAACCAGATAATCCCTTAATGTTGGCACATTCCGTCTGAAATTGCACAAAACCAGAAAGAGCAGTCTTTTGAAATACTCCTTCCAGTAGGTCGCATTAATACGGATGAATATTCCAGTGTCGTATTTTCCAGAAGCGATTGCTTTCATTTGGACTTCTAAAGGTAGAGGAAAAAAGTTCTTGAAGGGATAACTTGAAAGTGGCGTAGAACATAGAAATACTTGGAGCTCAAAGCAATTCCCCAAGAATATATTTAATAGAAGTATCTTGGCATCCAAACACTTCAAGAGGAGGAAGAGAGGTTTCCCCTAATCTTCTTTAAAGTCTGTGACTAATTCCTTTTTGCACAACTTGGAACTGGGCAACTTTAAGAGTATTATTCTCAAACAGATGGCTTAAAAATCCTCAATCCAAAGCTTATTCCATCAGTGGCCGATCAACTCCTGTTTCCTTTGATGAGTTTACCAAATTTGTTTGGAATAATTTTGACCTGGGAATTCCACAAGTGCACCTGGTATCAAACTGTGTGTTCAGTTGAAAATTGTTCATTATCACAAAAGGTCCTAACCACAAAAACCATATGTGGTGCCCGCAATTGGTCAACAAAGCATAGATGCTTCAAATTCAGAAAAGTGCAATAAAGTCGGTGTTCAACAGTAGCCCATTAACCCGTGTAAATAATAATTTGACGTGAGGATGGTGCCTGAATTACTGCAAGCATATTTTGGGGATAAAATGAATTTATCAAAACGGTGGTGGAAAATTAATTGCATGACAGCTTTGGATATTTGGCCCGCCCAGTTCTACCACAGTTTTGACCACTGCCTCTTTCATAATCAAACAGTGCTGGCCGTATTTGGAACAGCAACCATTCAGTTGTGGTGACATCCTCCGCTGGACCATATGCCACACACCGCAACAAATTCCCCCGTCCTCGGATCAGTAAATTCAGAAAGTATAACTACTACCGGCACCAGCTCTATACTGACCATCATGCTCAGTTCCAGGAGCAGAAGTGAATTTATGCTCCCATTTCATGGATGGGAATTTAAATTTATTAGAAACACATCCGTGCATACCTCTTAAATATATTCGCAGAGCAAGCGGAGCGCTGAGCTTCTGTATAGTTCATGAATGTAGTATGCAACTATGCGTTTCCAAATAAGACTGATTATGGACAGAGTTCCAAGGCAGCATTCTGACAGCCATCAACCATCCATTCATTGTTCTCTTGACCAAGAATACCATACAGAGGAAGATGTTATCTGCAGAATTTTAAGTAAGAAATTTTGGTACAATGGCAGTAAAGTAATTAATTACAACTACAAATGCAGCTATCAAGTCGACATTATCTTTTGTCAATTCAAGTCATGACAGTGATGATATACGACACTGAGCAGTAGTGCTATGGTGAAACAACGACAAAATCAGAATGACCAAACTCGGTAGTGTTGTAGAACGTTATCTTTCCGACAGGAATTAATCCTGCATCGTCAGGATTCCAGTTATTTATAGAGAATGCAGCCTTACAATATATCTCGCATTTAATCATAGCATTATAGATAGCTGATAGTCTTTCATGATAGTTCATCACCGATTCGCCTTTGCATGCTACACAATAAGAACCAAAGTTTTGGACTTTGGTTTTTACGCATGGATTGAATTCTTTCATTAGTCCTAAATATCGGGCTTACTTATGTACTAAAGAGTCCTCCTGCTAAGGCATTTATCATCTCATTCCGAAAATAGGGAAAATAAAACTTCATATGTTTCGGAAATATCCCTTTTCAAAACAAAAATTTCTTCCGTCGACGGGATGCAGCGCAAAGGACTCTACGAGTGGGCTATGGAATGCAAACTGCAAGAACCTCCAAGCCCTTCTGAAAGGTCCATTCAAGATTAAGGGCTAAGCTAAGAACAACTTTTAGCGAAGTGAACATCAAGATATTCCTTTCCTTGGTGGAAGAGCACTTTTGCAGTGGCGGAGAATGTTTTTTGTTATGTCATCATTCTCTAGAGAGAATCTACACGTGCCATCCTGAATTTCCTTATCTTTTTAAGATGGCAATGACCGGATAGTAAACCTGTTAAGATCCTTAGCTCCGATTTGTTGGGCATGAAAAGTTCCTCTGTTCTCTTTTGTGAGTATAGTTAATAAACTTCATCGCCTGCCTTAGGCTTGTTTGGTTTGCCCAGTATGACTAATTTTGCCCTCTCTTCCCCTGGCTGAAAAGTAACTTTGATGTGACTTTTGGATAGACCACAAAATTGCTGTAGGCTAATGAAGTTGGGTTCAACATTTTATTTTATCAGCCGACACGCAGTACAATTTCCCACGATTCGCTTATTCCCTGGCATCTACATTAAATTAATTTCGTTGTTTCTAGTCAACTGCTTTGATGTTCAGCCAGTTACAAAGAAGATTCGCATATACGTATACATAAATCCTCGGTCCTTTCATACTATTGCTCATGATTGCTCGGACTCAGAGCTCCTTTGACACTTCAGTTCGGAACAAATACTGTAGTTAGGTCCAAAGATTCCCGGTCCCGCTTTACTTGGATGCGCCGATGTACCACCTAAAGTTACTTCAAATGGTAGATTGAATTCGAATAGCTTCAGCATTAACACGTTCACGCCGGCGTGTACCACCGGTGGTACACAGGAGAACTTTAAGAGAAAATTATATGAAAAACTACATACAACATGAGAAAGCTCTCTTACTAATAAAGCGCCGGCGTGAACGTGTTAAATTCCCCAACGTGGTGGCCTCAATATACTCTTTAATTTCATCAGGTATTTTTACGTGGCAATATCCGGAAATTGGTTGCAAGAGATTTTGAGCGCTGACTCTTTATTCACGCAGGTGTATAAGGAAACGAGCCGCGTCTATAAAATCATTTTTTGCCTTGCGCCCCCACATTTTCTGAAAACTTTTTAATAGTGCCATAAAATTCTTTTATATTGGGAATACCAACTAAAAAGTGAATGGTTCCCTCAAAAAATGAAGCTGTGAGTGATAGTTTTTCATCTTCTCGTAAAAAACACCAAAATTTTCTTTTGTGGATGGACTTGTTTACATCAATTTTGTGCTGCAATTAGAGCACTTTCGTGTACATCGACGGTCAGTAATCACAACAATGGAAACATAACCGTTCCTTGGGTGAATGTCTGATGGTGGCCCTTTAAGTCCGTGACGTCAACAAGTGCGTCCAACTTGTGTTCAATTGCAAACAAGGTATCATAAAGGAACATCAAAATCAATGGGAAAGTATGACTACTTGCCGACAGGCTAAAAAGCGACTAGGCTATCGTGCGGAACGACCAAAAGAAAAGTTTCAAGCATGGAGCGAGGAACACTCCTATAGTTAGTTTCTTTGACTACTGGGTACACGGTAGCTTTGGATATTACCTCAAAAAAATGGGGATCCTGCGATTGTGTGCGACTGCCCGGCTCTGGCGAGCAGGAGGATGGCACTCACAGGTGGCTCCGTGGGTAGCATGGATCACTAACTTACAGACAAATAAGAAATGTAGGGGTCAGGGCAGTCCCTAGGATAGTTCCGGCGCGTACCAACTAAGACGGCTCTTGGCAGAGGGAAGGAAAAGGTCCCGAAGGCAGAGGTCTGCTTCAATATCTCTCGAAAGATCCTATAAATACCTTTATATGTATGTATATATATAATACCTATATATGTATGTATATATATAAGACCCTAATTGTACCTATATTATCTTGTGGATGCGAGATTTTCTGTAAATTAGATTCAGTTTCACACAGAAAACTTAATGTAGCTTTTAATTGCTCAACGAGATATGTCTCTTCTCTCAGACATTTTGATCACATATCAACGTATTTGGTGGCAATTTTAGGCTGCCCCTAACTTCCTATATGCAGTTTAGGGCTGTTATGTCTTGGAGGAATCTAGTTATCTATATTATAAAATATATATATCTATATTATAAAATAGTATTCTCGCATTCATCCAAAATACAATCTTTTTTACCGTGTGGTGAGAGACAATTTTTTGTACAGGGCGGTCCACATGTGAAACCTATTGCCTTCTGCTCTTAGGAGGGGCTGTAGCACTGGCGCATTTAGATCTGAGTTGTTTAATAATTTGAATCGTTTAGAAGCGTATTTAGATTGTGGCTGCAGGGATGCATTGTAACTTTTAATTAGTAAAACTGTTAGGTAGATACGTATTTATGTATAATTTATATGTAGTTTTATATCTTTTTGATATTCTATTTTTTTTTTTTTTTACTTTTAACACCTACACACGCTTAGAAGTTCCTGTAGCTTATATGAGTCTAGTGAAATAAATAAAAAATAAATAGAATCCGAATAATTTCATATATTTCTTATTTATTGCTTAAAGTCTCGTAAATATAAAATGTATAATCGTTTAAATAATGGTGAAAGAACAAAAATCAAATATTTACGATATTTTATTAATCCTGAATAATCGCATGCCACCGGAATTGTACTGCCGCACCCTGCAATTCAGTAACGATACTTCTGATTGCACGATAACATTCAATAATTAACGCGTTGGTATGCAGGGTTGACCTGTCGAAATGTCCCAACATTTCTATCCGATGCGAGGCCATCACTATCCCCGGGATAATATTGCTACTGGAAAAATTACAGGCCGCACCCGTATGTGCTTTATTAAATTTATTTTATTTTATTATTAATCGTTTTTCTCGCATGTATATTAAATCCTCTAACGATAAAAATGTCAAATAAATTCAAAAACTGCAAAAAGTCTGACAATAAATCACGAATCTGAAAATTTTACAAATTTTCAACAGGAGATAGGAGCTGGGAACGGAAAATGCTGCAAACCCGTGAACGCTAAAGTTGGATGGGATTCGTCCTGATGGTAATACCTAGGTCTGGACTCTTGTACATGTATATATATATTTTTTTATGTGTATTATGGAAATGATTCCCAGTTGAATTCTGACTTTATTAGGACACTTTTGTGAAATATTACCGTCTTTTGTTCAGTGATTTTAATACTATAATTTTATGAACGTCTTGTTAAATCCAAATAGCATTCGTGTGAAGAGTTCCCCATTTCTTTTGATAAGATTTCTTTTAGATCTATCTACATGTTATCGGAATTATTAAATTGGTAATACGTTTCTAGTAACTCAGTTAAATTTAAAGTGTAAGTGCCAACTTCCTTTCTAGCATTAACATGGCATTCAAACAAAGAAACTCCACAAGCGTTTCACTTCAGGGTCCTGAAGGGAAACTTTTTAGATTAAATTCTTTTAGCTTTGTCATCCTATCTGATCTGGTCTTCCACACTCAATACTGTCCTTGATAAAAGCAACACTAAATGGAATTTCCTTTGGAATTTCCTTTAGGTCATCAGATTTTGCTTTCAGGTCAAGAAATAATTTTAATTGCTATCTACAAAGTATTTATATTTTTGCGAAAATTACAACAATCCAATATCTGAGATTTAAAAGTTTAGGGAATGGTATATATATTGTTTTGTATAATCTTGATAACAAACAGAGAAAAAATCACGACAATCTTGGATTTGTTTCTTTAAGGAAGTTAATATCAGTTGTGTGGGTGCGCGTTTGTTACATTATTCGTATTTGGTTGGATTTTGTTGTTGTGTCTCTGTTGGTTTGTTTCTGCCTATGGTGGTTTGCTTTGCCACTTTCCCTCATTTGTCTTACCTGATTTGCTCGATCGTTCTTATGAGCTTTTATCCAGGTTGTAGACATTGTCTAGCTTGGCGGATCGGTTGAGACTCCACCGGTCTGCTGGGCTAGTACTATCATTGTAGATGGGAATAGCCACGTTCCCTCTGACAGCGACGTGGTTCAATTGGGTTTTCCTTCGAGAGATCGGTCCGCTCATGTCTCTCTCGCTCATGGGAGATCTCTTAAGGGTTATCGATGCTGTTGCGTTGATTCGCCTCTGTCTCTCCCACACGGACGTGCGTCTGGCGCTTGGTGGGTTTTAACAGCGCCCCTGAACGGGATGACACCTTTGTTGAGGGATTGGTGCCATGCTGTGTTGTCCGGGCTGGGCATGATCCGGGTTCTGAAAGAGGGTTGCATAACTGTCCAAGGTTTATTTCGTTTCCCGACTTGAGCCTATTACTTCGGTTAGCAAAGTTATAAGCGACGTTCGTACAAAGTGCGGTGCCGAACCTTCCGTACCAATTAATTACGAACTCATTAAGTCTGACCGTTCACACAGATTGGTTTCCTCCTTTAAATTGACAACGACTTCGGCTATATTCGATTAAATTTCTACTTAAGGTTTCTGGCCGGATGGTACTATTCCGCATGTAGATGGACCCAGAAGAGGAATTATGCGTCCTATTGAGTCGAATACAAACAAGAAAAGAAGATATAATTGGTTTAGACCAATTACTAAATTAAATTATAAAAAGCACCCCGTACGAGGATATCATCAAAGTAGGTAGCAAACTACTCCAGGAAAATAATGCATTTCCCTGCATTAAGACTGACCTTTACTCCACAGATACTTTTGTGGATTAATTAATTAAGAAAAGTATCCATTCTATTGGCTTTTGGCTTGGATTAATTGGTAAAAGATTGTAGTTAATTGGGAAATGGTATAGAATTCATATAAGGGCTTTGAAATTTGGAGGAAATTGTGGTGCAAATGAATATGAAAAATATCTTCATTAGTCGATTATTTTTAATATAATTTTTTTTTCTAAAATTACCATACCATTTTTATTTGCCTTACCAAGTACGAAGTGTTTGGGTGTTGTTTAAGCAAAATCAGTATTTATAGCTACTTTTAAGTTGCGTATGTTTAGTTCGCCTATAAAGCAACCTAAAAGTGGAATTAAAAATAATAAATTTTCTGGTACAACGATCTTTTTGGCATAAGAACAAAATGTTGAAAGGAACGAAATTTTCGTACCGAAAATAACGTTTCACTTATACCATTCGTTCCCAACAAGAACGTTTTACATTACTTTTTATGCATGGAACGGAACACAGGAATGAAGGAAATACCAGATATTGTAGCTTTATTGTTTCG
The DNA here is from genome assembly GCA_006980735.1 of Dasypogon diadema. Lineage (NCBI taxonomy): Eukaryota > Metazoa > Arthropoda > Insecta > Diptera > Asilidae > Dasypogon > Dasypogon diadema. The sequence continues at coordinate 30,620 of QYTT01085394.1, read as the reverse complement.
TTCTTGCTCCTTTCAAAACAATCCACAGCAAGCCTTCTTTACCCTTTCGTCCTGGAAACAAAATTTAGCAGAATGGAGAAATTTCGTGAATCTTTTTGGAGCGGAACGGTGTAAATATGAAGCAGACACTAACATCTGTTTTTTTCTCCCCAATCTACATTCCCGAGTGCATCCCGACACCTTCACTCATCTTTATAATCAACTTTTTCTTACACCCTTCTGTTCGTTCCCATTGAGGCGGCACGTAGCGTTATAGGAAATCTCCTATCATACAAAATGACTTCCAAATATTTTTATTACTTATATGCAATTTCCTGTGAAAATCTTCTAAGGATTTTCATAGTCTTACATCTACTTTCCGTTACCTACACAATCGTTCAGAGAGAAGATTTGATGAATGCATTTGATCAGGTGGTAAGCTGAAAAAGCTGAACTTTGAGATTTAGTTTACTCCACATATCATTTCTCGTTTTCAGTAAATATCACAGACCTATTTAACACGTTCTATGCCACGAGTACCGTTTTCGGTACATGTTTTTCTTACATGAGAACATCACAAGTTATTTGAACGTATATAGGAGAGTTACTCCCACTCACTGATTTAATTCTGGTAGGGAATGTTTTAATGAGTGTAAATACGTAGTTAAAGTGTGTAGTTCATAAATCCTAAACAAGGATATAAGGAAATAAGTTAATAAGTAATTATGTGAAAAGAGCTCAAGTGAGGCATTATTATTAAATTGTATCTTTGACATATTTACATGCACACTGAATTGCATGCCATAACTTCACTTCTACTTCAAAGAAAACTTCCTTGCTAAAATTTTGAAGTGCTACAACCTTGCATTTCCCACGCATATATATATATATACGTATTTATGCTACACAAAAGAAAAAAACATCATGAAAACTTTACAGGACCGTACCACATTGAATTGGCCTACTGATAGGGCATATGAACACATCCAAATATTTATAGTGTGAAACGTGACAAATGCATTGATATTTTGTGCCTCAATCACAATATATCGGGCTCGTCCTGTTTCACTGCTTGGTTCCGTAGTAAAGTATTATATATTGGATATATGTCTAACCAAAACAGTATAGCAAGCTATGCTGATTCCGATCCTATGACTACAGAATTTTAGTGTGACAGTCAAACGTGTTATCCAACACAAGGGATAATGCCTCGTAGCAGTTGACGAAGCTGGTGGATGCTTCTACTAGTGGAATGTCTGTGACTTTTTTCCCATGAACGTGTCCTGGTTCCGTAATAACCATGACTTTTACAAATTTACTTATCTGAAAAGCGTTGCCGTTTTTATTTTCTCTTTATATCACGCTTCCCTTTTGACAGAGATGCTATGCCGTCTTCGTGTCTGCCAAAAATCGATGCTGTACATGGAGCTGATTGCTGTAACGATGTGGGGGCTTCTTTTAATTCGATCCTTGGTCTTTGGGCAAAGCTCCATAAAAAATTCGGAAACTTTCATGTCCACGTTCAAAGGAGCTGTGTAAGCTCGTTTGTAATGATGGTGAGCAGAAATTGGTATTAAATTTCAAAAGGAATAAAATACGCTGATCAGGGATATTTATCCACGCCCTTTAACGACTTTGGTTGGTGAAGCAATTATTTTAGGCTTTTGGTGGAAGTTATAGACTCATTTCGTTTTGCTTTATGCTTTTAAACAATTCCTTAGGTTTCACATCAACAAATTTGTCCCCATATGTACTGGCGATATTTGTAGGTATTGACAATATTTCATAGAGAAGATGGAAATTTTACAGAATTTTTATGGTGGTTCTAGTGTTCAGGGCACAGACATGTGCTGTATTTAATTTGCATAAATAAAGCTGGAAGAAGAATGCTTAGTAAAATAAATTATTATTTTTTAGAACTCTAGACCTGGAGATATTGGTTATGATATTTTATGTAATATCTGCCCCTCATAAATCTTTTATACTTATATTTCTCCACCCAGCCAATTGAAATATGGCCTGGTCGAGCAAAGTATTCAAAATTTTTACGACATCCCCTCTCTTCCCCATATTTAGCAGACTTTTTCCTAGGTGTAAAAATTACTTACAGGAAAATGCTTTATATAGATTTAATTCAGAAATTAAAAAAAGAAATATATAAAATATATGTCTTACTTCTAAATATCTTAGATGTAGCTGGCTTGGTCAGAGGCGACGGGGGTCGACATATCCAGTGATGATGATGAATCGCATCACACCATACCCACAGCTGCGTTAAATACACCGCTGGATCTCTTTGTAAAGAAGATAGCAGTGGAGGCGGCACTCCGAATGCAGAGGAAGTGTACACGGTACTCGTTATGGACTGAGTATGGGCATAGGAGACTCTTGGATCACGTAAAAGCGGTTAAGGTACTCACGGTGCCTAAAGACAGGATCAAGACGGTCAGGGTAAGGAGCAGGAATCTTCTCTAAAGACTTAAATTTGTCCTACTATATTAACTCGGGGGGATGCACTTCGGTTTACCAGCAGAAATGCTAGCTCGGTTCGTGTATGGATTGGACCGAGGGGAATTCATCCCTAGCGATGGAATATGTACGGACGCTAAATGAGTCTGCCTCAGAAAATTAGGGAACACTTTCTTGGGTTAGAGAACACATACGGATCGAAGGGAACGAAAAAGCTGACGCCTTAATAAAGTAGGTGTCGGATATGGAGTTCCAAAGTCTGGAACCATTTTCCATCATATAGCAACTTAGCAATTAACCTGGCATGCAAACGTTCAGAAAAAAATTTATATTAAATGCTCATAAAAACCAAAATAATGTCCTTAAAACTTTAGTTAATTGTTATTTTTGACACACCCCGGTAGCCGAGCGGTCTGGGGCGGATGTCTGCAGATTTTTTCCTCTGTGGGCGTGGGTTCGATTCCTGTAAGGACGCGGTAATATATCGGAGTACCAGTGACTGCGGCAATTCTACTAACGATATAATTCTCTTGCGGAGCCACTGTTGCCATACAATTGTTTTATGACTGATTAGAGAGCTTCATCTTAAATATTCACATGTGGGTTCAGAAGGTTTATTGATCATAAGATGCCCAAGATTCTGGCTTGCTTTGTCGCCAAAATCGTTCACTTGGGAATGGTCAGCATCCTGACAACGGATGCCTTAATTGGTTAACTGAAATGCTTTGTAAGATTATATTGCGACAACGCTACTAATTTGTTGGCTCATGAAATCTGCTGAAAGAACTAAAGGAGACAATTTATTCTAAAAAAAAACATTTATTACTTCTAGAATCACTGATTTTCATCTTATTCTATTCCGAGTTTCTCATTACAGCTACTTACAAAGCATTACGAAAAGGCATCTAAACCCCACTCTGCCCACGTCTTCCATCAGGCAAATAAAATATGTATTTAAAGGGTTGTATGACATTAGATACTATTGTGCAGCTTAATTTAAAAAATAATCCATTGAAAACAAAGTGAAACAAAAAATTAATACTGTTATTGTGGTTCTCTTACCTAAGCCAATTCATTTCTGGATTTGTTTGGTGTACTCCTTGCATACGTATCTCATATTTAAATAAAAAAAATGGATTTTCGGTTACGAGTACCTAAACCAGGAGACATCCCTTATCCCGAGTGATTCGCTTTTATTCATTCTCAGCTGCTGAAGATCCTACCGGCAGAAATATACGGAAAAATAAACAGGGATCACCTTAATCGGTTTAAAGTTTTCACAAGGCTGAACATATCCGTCCCGTCAACTTCAAGCTACCATAGTTTACCAGGACCTTGTTGAATCTAAATTAATCCTGTCATGCAGAGAATGTATCCTACTTGCTATTGTGGTTTTCCCAGTGTCCCACTTGTTCTACTCTCCTTCCCGGATATATGTGTGGAAGAAGAAGTAATTAAAGATCTTTTAAGGAAAAATTCGAAACTATTTATTAAACGTCATCAATTTGATTTCCGACTAAATACGTTACATAAAACTGGCCAGCTTTCTTACTTCAAATCCAAGCATTAATATTCCCTTATACTCGTCCTAGTTCATCTAGAGTCTAGACATACATTTTTTTACAAATGGCAACCCTAAAGATATCTTTTCAAATTTTAAAGCTGCAGTGAACTATGGGGGCGAAAATGTTTCAAATGCGGAAGGATATATCACCCATTTGTCCCAGGACAATTCGCTGCTTTCCGTTCGTATATTGTGGCGAGTAAGATAGATTTGATACAGAAATGGAAACAATTGGAGGATTCAGCTTCCCACTAAACAATAGCAGTTTTATCCTACATGAGTTGGGTGTGGGATGAAAACTGTGAGCACATTGTGTTCATAATAATTTTTTACTTGCACAATGTAAGGGCGAGCGGGCTTACATATATGAAACACCTTCCTCTCAGAAATGTCCTTGAAACAATTGCTTGCTCGTGTGTTTGAACTTAAAATTTATGCGCAGCCACACAGGATTCCTGGACTAAAGGGAATTTTATTGCCTTCATGTTTTTGTGCGCTACAAAAAAGAAAACTTACATTAGTTCCTTAGTCTGGTGTCAGTGGCTGTGATTTACCAACAGTTGACCCATGTTTGAAGGGAGTTTTAATTTGAACCAGTAACAATTTTGTCTTTTGAATGTCCATCGGATACCACTGTAATAATAAATTAGTGCAGTAATTGCCCTTTCACTTTTCTCAACACGACTTTTTGCACGACTTTTATGTCGAACATGTTCCCTGAAATGTGAGGCTCGATTAAGAGAAAAGGAGAAAAGGTCACCTCTATAAATTTTCTCAGTCAGCACGAATGACTCTAAAAAGAAATCCCTGGTTACAATTTCTTCGGTTCCCATGACAATTGAAACGAAAGGAACAGTGAACATATCAATTCCCAAAGGGCCTTGGTGACCACCGGTATAAACCTGGTAAAGTAAAAGTATTTTAATTTAATTATTTATTTTTAAAGTGAATATATAACTAAATATTCTGTGAATATTTCAAGCGTCTACCTGTTGCCGTTATCAACATCGAGCAAAAACGAGCAAAAAAATCACGTTTGTTGTATGAGAGCCCCCTTAAATATTTGTTTTATTCTGTTTTTTAGTATTTGTTGTTATAGCGGCAACAGAAATACATCATCTGTGAAAATTTCAACTGTCTAACTATTACGGTTCATGAGATACAGCCTGGTGACAGACGAACGGACGGACGGACGGACAGCGGAGCCTTAGTAATAGGGTCCCGTTTTTTTCCCTTTGGGTACCGAACCCTAAAAATGTAGGATTGCCGTTTTTAATTTTGGCATGTACTTCTGCCTAAAATATTACTTGTATAAACACACGAAAGGACCAAAAGCTATATAATTAAAAACGAGGAATAATAAAACTCAAAACACTGAGATGTCAATGATTTATTATTACTCCTGTCAGGATAAAGGAGAGGGGGGCACATTTAATGAAGGGATTAATTACGAAAACGTCCGAAATTGATATAATTATAATTCGTTTTATTTAAAAAGAAAAAAAAACATGAATCACTTCCTTCGAGTTAAGGGAAGGCGCGTCCGCTCGTCTTCGTGATCGTTACTCAACTGCCTTTAGAGCTTTTTTTTAAGGGAAGACCTCCTTGTATTCTCCGGCACAGTGGCGTCGATGTGGTGCAGCGTTGTCCCGTGACACTCCATATATTCAATGTAATTACTAGATCTGTTTTTTTTTTATTATTTTTCTTTTCACGGGCACATACAGGTCTCATAGTCAAATTTTTGTTTCCAGTGGTGGACAGTCGAGTCTAAAAGAAAAGAAACGCTCTCGTGAGGAAAGGTCTAAAAGCTAAACAGTCAACCCTGGCACTGCGCTAGCCCGTTTTTTACCTCCATGGAGATGCCGCGCTGCTTCCCGGCGGATGCCTTCATAGTGCCAATGATGTCCTGGCACCTGCGCAACATCTCCTCCTCACTCTCTTTTGCCGACATAGGATCAGCCTTCCCCGTCTTTTTCGCCGTAGTAGAGGCCGTCGCCTGGTTCTGCATCCTTCTCTCCCCCACGTCTCGAGGGCTGCCGCTGGCTGCTCATTTCCCTGGGAACTGGAGGGTGGTGGGGTTCTTTGAACCTTCGGCCTCCTCACGAAAGGGTTTGTCTCCTCATAACACTTGTCGGCCAAGTGGGCCACCGACTCGGAGCTGCAGTCGAATGATCTCGACGCCTGCGGGCCTGCTTTCGCACCCTGACCAGTCGCCGGTACTAGGGATGCGACCCCCTGCACCGTAAGTTTTTTCTTCCTCTCCACGCTCATTATTTGGTTTATTGATTCGGGGTGTCCTTCCCCTAGGACTGCTCTTAGCAGCACAGACGCCGCGCCTGGATTGACGGGTCGCCGCACTGGGCCCCTCCCACCACGGCAAGGTGGCAGTCCCCGGGGGGGATACAACATAGCACAGTTTAGTTGGAGGGAAACTGGGGAAGAGCAAGATTGGGAAATTAACCTGACAAATGTTGCAAGTGAGCCTCAATTTTTGGCATGAAATTATTACTGTGCAACATCCCAGTGGGTTTGTAAGTACAATTCTCGTGAGTAGAAATTGCCTCAACCTCTGATACCCAGATATATCGCTATGCCCTGTGCAAGATTTGATCTCACGCCAACAGAGGACAAAATCTTCTGATGTGCACCTCAGGCCACTCGGCCACCGGCGTAATCATGGATGTAGTATAGATAATAATGAAAATGAAATAATGAAACATTTCTTACTATTTCCATTGCCCTCTTTTTTAGTTTACAGCAAGGGAAAAGTTCTTTCAACAAATTTTTTGCAATACCAGTGTAATAAAAATCTTTTGCTGTAACAAATTAGCGCAGAGTTTTAACTATGTCCATTCTACCCTCTAACTTGAAAGACTTCTTTCCTAATTATCCAGTAAGTACTCAATCGTGTATCTCGTTAATTTTCCAGAAATACAAAATTCATTGGACCAAGGAAATCTTTTTCTAATTGAATGAAACTCATCAAGTCGGATCGACAAGCTCAACCAGGAAATCCCAGTTAAATCATTTACAATTACAAAACTCCATTAGTAGAGATTCTAATTCCATCAGCAGTAATTCATTTTCCTCTTATCAAATCTTGAAACGGACTTATTCCAATTTCAGACTATTCTTTTTTGCTGTAGAAATGTGTGCAGATATCGATGATTTACAGGACAATGAGAGAAAAATCAAAGTCCTCTTTTTATCAGGTTCTTGCTCTGTACAGGAATCGAAAACTTTCAATAAAAATTGTACCGAGTGAAATGATGTTGGTAAAAGATTTTCACAGTGTACTGTGAATCTTTAAAAGAGAAGAAAGATAAAGTGTTACCATTAAAATGGTCGTTTAAATGTTACAACTCAATCACAGACTAATTAAGATTACCACCTGGAAACAAAGATCATATTATTCAATGGATTTATTGCATTCATATGTATAAAAATGTATGAAGCATCTTCTCATATGTACTTGCACAACTCCAAGATAATATTCCAAAGTTAAGGTTGTTGTATTTAAGCAAAAATTGATTTATATCATTTAAATGGTAGCCCAGTACTTCGACGAACTGCTGCACTGCTGCATGGCAACGAGTTTTTTCTTAAATTGCAAACATTCAGGAGCTTTTTGTTTTAAAAGTGCAAAGCGTAAGTACGAACGGAGCTGAATAAGAAGTAAACATTTTCAAACACCTGATTTGGGTGTTCCCATATGCTCTCCGAAGAACTTCTACACAAATCTTAAACTTTACTAGCTACAATATTCTCGTCAGACAAGCAATCGATACTTTCGAGGAAATTCAGTTGCATGAGATAGAGAATAAATTCTTTATTTATGAAGAAGAAATCTCAATGTAACCCTGATGTTTACTAAAAGCAAGGAAATAAGCAAAGAATTGTTAGAGAAAGTAAAAGTATCAGGAAATTTTTTATTAACATTGGCGGATGAAGCATCTACTGATTATTTTATTGCGCACAGTATAACAGCAATGAAATCATATAAGAACCATAAAGTGTTTTAGTTCAATCATATGAACCCTTCATTGTACTCTCTGTTTATGTTTCATCAACAATCAAAAATTCAGTATTAGTTTATAGGTCACATACGATTTCAAGTTGTTGGAAAGAGTGATCACTATTCACAGATTGAATGACGTCTTTTAATGCAATTTACATTCCCCTTGAAACTTTAAGTTAGTTCAAATGTGCATCATACAGGAAGGTTTAATTAACAAATTAATCCGAACGTTGCAAATATTTATCTTTGACAAACACTCGCACGTCCAGAACCCCCTTAAAACTAACGAGGGCAATTTGCAGCAATGCCACCCCAGTTAATCCTTTAGTAATAGAATACGCAACAGCCCATAATTATGACTTCAGAACTCGTGATGTGTTCCAGTATGGAGCGAGCTCTTTATTATCCTTCGTTCTGGGTTAGATTTAAAAAGGAAATTATTTCTATAAAGCTATCCTTGAAAAATTATTAAAGCTTTTTCTTTTAGCTGGGCTTTTTAATAAAGGAATTAAAATTTAGAAATGGGACGTATAACGGCAAAAGATATTAAAATTATACATGGAACACTTATTTAAGACTAGTTTGTTAAAAAGAAAAATTGAAAGATTACACAGTATAACAAAATTTTATTTTATCTAAATATTTCGAAGTTGCCTTACTAATCATATCATGACGATTTCAAAAACGTCAGCATCAATAGTTCAGTCACAATTTTCCAAAATGGATGTAGGAAGTTTTTTACAATACATTGTCAAAATTAAGGAGGAGATAAAAGAGTATGACACAATAATTGGAATAAAATAAAAGAGGAGACTATCAATCATAAATTTTATTTAAAATATATCCTAAAATTCCATTTTGGATCAGCTTTGCCTCCTGTGAATGGTCTTATCACGACGTATCAAGTTTCAAATATAGTGTCACATCATTGCTTCATGCCACTTTCCTTGGTCCCTCTTTTCCATATTTTAAACATCCTGGTAATACCTTTCCCCTTGTTCTTCATTCCTATTGCCCCCAAATTTTCTCTAAAATAAATCGAGATGTGATTGAAGACAATGAAGTTTCACCTCATTCTTTCAAAATTGTGCATTATGTTTTGCACAAGTTGCTTTTAGACGCTGCTCTTCCTGCTTCTAAGGAAATTGGTCAAGTTTAAGCCAATTAATTTGGTGATCACTTCGATCGGACCCACAAAAATTTCCTACCATCTGGGAAGCGCAATACTCTGCTCGTGCACGTGGCTCGGGATATATTAGAACAAGGGCGTTATTTATAACATTTTGTACATCAACTCGCAACTCAAATCTCGGTGGCCATTCTTTTATTTTGTAAAGCCAAATTGTAGGGCCAACAGGAACGCAAAAATTTTAAAATCATCACTCATATCCCACTTGATTTTTTCGAAAATAGTCTTGACATTATTGTAGTTTTCTTTCATATGCAAACAGTGTGCTATCGGTATTGACGGATAAATACTTACATTATGTCATAGTACTGCCTTCAAACTTCTAGCCGAGCTGTCTATGAGGAACGCCAATATTGTCAAAAGGCCCCTTTATATCAAAGCAGTAGCAAGGAGCACCTATAATATTGTGCGTATGTTTCGTGTCTCGTTCTCTACGTGGTTGTTTTTCAGCTCGGCTCCAATAAGATCCAATGGCTCTGGGGATGAAATAAGCCTTCGGGTTCACTCTTTGTCTGCGTCAATGATCACGCTCTGGCCCATTGATATTTAAATACTTTGACAGGTGTAAGATGTTTTTATTTTTTACTAAGCAATTATTTTGTAAGTCATCGACAAAAAGTTTACTCGAAAATGAATAGAAAAAAGTTTCATCAAATATCAATCAGAGCTTCGAAACGAAATAACTTTTGATCATTCGATCTTCAACTGATATTTGATTATATTAGATTGTTTTTTTTCAGAAATGTAATGTTTGTATCAAAATAGCAAAAAAAATTTCATGTTATCATACAGATTGAGCGAAAAAAAATATTCTTTTCGTGTTGAAAGTAAAAACTGACAGCTCAAATTTGAAACTAGGGTAGAGTAGGAAGAGGAAGGGATGAGAAGAAGGGGGGTTGCGGAAGAAAAAGGCATTTTTTTCATTATTTTAGTACGTATCATTACAAAGGCGA